>JAQZBX010043675.1:0-21594 GCA_029593785.1 Cabassous unicinctus | reverse complement strand
AAAAAAAAAAAAAAAAGTATCTGACAAAAGAGGATTTCTAGCAAATGCCAGTAAATTAGGTAATAAAAGCTATAGAAAACGATAAATACCACTAGTCCAAGATATCCTATGATGTCTTAAAGGTTATGAGGGGAGGGTGGAAACCCACAGCACCACAGTTCTTTAGGACCAAGAATATAAAGTATGACACCAAGATCACCATACTCCAACATTTATCTTTGTACTTGCCACTTCCTACTGGTCCCCCTACCCTCTAAATCTTCCAAATCACACTTTCCCCAGAGAAGATAGTGTAGTGTTCGTTCAATAACTTGTATAATAGATTATCCACTGCAACACTGTTTATCATAGCAAGACTTAAAAAACACTCATACAATGGAATAACATGCAGCAGTAAAAAGGAATAAGGCCCCTCTACATATTAATATAACAAGATCTACGAGAGATATTAAATTTAAAAAAGGAAGGTGCAAAACAGTGTGAATAGGATACTATACTTTGTGTAAAAATGGGATATGAAAAAGAATATATACACTTATAATTGTTTATATAAAAGAAAATCTGGAAGGCTATACAGTAAATTAATCATGGCGGTTACCTGTTATGCAGGTAGTAACTGGGTAGAAGAGGGAACAGGTTGGGAAGAATTTTTTTCACTGTATATATTTTATAACTTTTTATTTTTGAATCTTATTAATGTATTACCTATTCAAATTTTTTAAAATAGACAAAATTAACTTTAGAGAAAAGAACACCACACAACACCATTTTTCATTACCTGATATGATACTTTCTCCCAGCTAAATGACTGGCCCAGTAACCTGACTTCCAGAATCTGTAGCCATCCATTTCTCTTCGGCTATCACAGAAAGGAGTATAACCATAAGGAGCACCGTCCAAATTGAAATCTCTTAACTCTTTAAGATCTGTTCGTACAATCTGGAGAAAAGATCAAAAGTCACTTGTTGAGCAAATGTGCAGATAACGCTAGTAGAGTTTCCTGAAAACCCAAAGCCCTTGAAGGCAGCACAGAGAGCAGCATGGTGCTTCACAACACAGACGCCAGCAGGGGACCCAGACTGAGCCCAACTCCTCCACTGAGGAGCTGGCTGCCCTCACTAACATGTATGACCCTCAGCCCTCGTGCTTGGCACACAGTATTCTAAGTGTTCCAAAGGTAGAAATAAAACAAATGCAAATGGCTCAGCACCTTCCTCAGTTTCTGCGTTTGTGTAATATGGCTAATGACCATTGGAGGAGTACATGAGTTAGTATGTGTACAGACATGTAACAATGCCTAGCACACAGTAAGTGCTCATGAAGAATTAAATGAGGATCTATTAGGATCAGGAAAGCATGTTTCAGGTGGAGCCAGTTGTGATGTGAGTCAGATGAGGCAGGAAATTCCAAAAAGGTGAATGAAGCCTTTGTCCAAATGACTTCTGCACATACTGTGTGTCCTCCATTCAGAGGATTAACTCAGGGGAGAAGGCTGTAGGGTAGTAGTGCATTTATGTTCTTCATGTTTGTATGCTCTAAAGTTACAATGAGTTCCCTTTAATTAGGTCCACTCCTGACGGCAGGAAGAATATCTACAGAGTTCCAAACCGCCAAGGCCAAGCAGCCAGTTGCACTTCAATTCTAACGCTCATGTCAAAAACCCCTTTCCTTTGGGCAAAAATTAGAGATGATGGCAAACATTGTTAAATCTCAATTTTCTACTTTTTAGTTTTCATTTTAAGTGAAAATAGATACAAAACTGCACATATGATATCATCACATCCATGTACAAAAGGCATAGAACAAAGATGAAAAGGAGATACACTAAATGAAAAATTTTAAAGTTATCACATCTGGGTGATACCTTTCCATATTTTCTAAACAATGTGAAATAAACATGTTTTATTTCCATAACTGGGAAAATAAAATATATTTCATTTAAAAAGAAAAAAAATTTAAAGGCTATTCCCTTTAATACAAACTGTTCAAACCTAGCTTTCAAGGGCTTACCTGATCAGCATCCACAAACAGGAATTTGTCAACAACAAGCGGGAAAAGTACATCTAGGAAGAGGATCTTGTAACCCCAAATGATGCGCTGCTTTTCAGTCTGCTGATGGAGCCACCGGGGCCATTTGTACTGAACAAGCTCATACTGGAAATTATATTCATTTGCCATGTAAGGAATAAACTCCTATTTTTAGACACAGGGGACAACAAACAATCATTTATTCTTTTAAGAAAATTGACTTCATAACATAAGACAACCACCATGATTATAGCACAAGTAAAGCACATTCACCAAAACAGTGATCTAATAAAAGACTTTATGTCCAATGCACTTGTGACAACATAAAAGAATATGTATAAACCTTTGTCTTAATCCCAATTTCTTTATGACTTCTGGTCACCACATGAAGTGACAGAAGGCTTTTAGATACCTAATTTACATCTGTGTGTGTGCATTTAAAGGGAAGTGAACTTTCAGACTATTTGTCTAAAGTTTATTTCAGTAAAATATTTTTTGAGCTTGATTATAAGCTTCTCTCAAGGCTAAATCTTGCCCAAATACTCTGGACAATTTGTTGCCATTAATGAATAAATTCTTCAGATTCTAAATACAAGTATCTTCAGGGGCCCAGAAGTGAATTACTGATCTAGCAGAGACATTACTGAATACATTAAAAGTTGTTTAGTAAATTCTATAGCAAAATAAATAAATAAATAAGATGTAAATAAAGCAGATGCCAAAAACTGACTGATACAAAGCAGAAAACTTTCCAGGTGTACTTTGTTTTGTGCAAATGAAGCACTTCTTACATGCATCCTTTGGTAGTTGCACAGGATAAAACGAGCCATTCTCATCACTGGAAACCAGCCCTGTGCTTTTTCTAAATGAAACTAAGACATGTATGTATGTTGCAGGGAAGAGGAACGTTATTTCATCAAAATGTTGCTTCTAACAAAAGATACATACTATCCTTCTATGCTATCCATGCTTCACCCAGATCCTAATTGTGTTTACTTTTATAATTACTGCTCCCACAAAACAGACCAGAATGGAAGAAAAATAGACATAGAATTATGCAACTGAATTAGGGTATCCTAACAAAAGGAAAATAAGAAACTGGTAAAGGATAAAACAGAACTAGTAAAAATATTAGTATACTGGAAGTATCTCATAAATAAGAATGTCTTCATTTTTCCTGAGGAACTAACCTTAAATGTAGGGGACAAATAATTCTTCAAGAACCAGAATTTCACGGGAGTCTTGGTATTCTTCAGCACTGATAGCATCATTATGCTGTCAAGCAAAAGCAAATAATCATCATCTTGCAATGCTTTGTAACCCAAGCAACATTGAGTAGAGTCAACCAAGAGATGGCTACATAGTCTCATGACAGAGCTAATTGTTGGTTCAATTAGGCAGAGAGACCCATAGTAACATCAAATGGAAAACTGCCCTTATTACTACTTGCGAAGTTACCTCTGAATGAGGGTGGGGCAGGGGGGTGTTTCTCCCCTATAAAGACACACCTGATAGGAGGCAAATTGGTTTTAATTCTGTTATACCTTTAAATAAACTGCTTCATGTACTGATATATTAATTATGGTACAGATGAATAAACGGAGGTTGTGGTGACTGACTACTTCATGCTCCATTAAAAAAAAACAAACTGATAAAGCCACAGCAGCATCTGGGGACTGAAGACATAAAGTCTGACTGCCCTGCATTCCACAGCTGATGCTGGAGAACTAAGGGAATGGTATGTGGTTATAGGTTCAGGATTCTCTACTTGGAAAACAAAAAACAAATTTAATTAAATTTGGTTGTTATCTAACGATTACTATTTCAGGTGAGATTATTATTTCTTGGAAACAGGAGGGTTAAATATGAGTAAAATGGCATTTGATTTTTTTCTTATACAAATGTGTAGTGAAGAGTTAAAAGTAAAAAGCACCCTGGTGCTTGGGGAAGTGACTCCCAGCTGATCCTTCTAATCACTGGTGCCAGGGCCCCAAGGCCTTCTCTGGTCACCAGCGTGTCATCCTGCCCCGGCCTGGGGCCTCTCTGGGGTCTGGCTGGGGGACCTCAGGGAGATCCCTTCACTTTCTGGGTCTCAGTTCCCTTTGTCTATAAAATAGAGGTGAGTTTTTCCGTGAGAACTAAGATCTCTCCTGGCTCTAAAACCCCAAGAATCTTTGAGAGGCAGTGAAGTATCACGTGGCCCTATTCCACTTCTGTTTCCTGTGCCAACCACCTCATTTCTGGTCTAAGCAATGCTTGGTGGTCAAATGTGTACACATTTAGTACCACAGTGATACTAAAGGTTTCTAGCCTGTGATATCCACCCAGATGCCTTTACTATACAGGTGACTTCACAGAGTTGACCTGATCAAAACAAATACAATTACATATGGTAATCTATCCACCATCCTCAGTGTGCTGCAAATATACAGGGATACAATGGGCAGAATCCCACAAAACTGTTTCTCTCTAAATCAGAATACTGGGACAAATTCATTCATATATACCAGAATAATGATAAGACTAACCGAAGAAATCTTTCATACAGATGACCAGATGCAACGGAGAAAATATTAATTATGTCATCTTTATCTGGTTTTGCTTCCTCAGTCTTCTGTCCTCCTGAAAAGCCCCTATAATAATAAAGGTGAAAACAAGAACACTTGAGAGTCAGGTACAGACCCAGCCCTTTAAAGGGAGAGGCAAAGAAATACCACTTTCCCATTCCCATACTGTCCCCAGAGAGCGGAGACGGACAGGGCAGGCATCCCCACACAGCCTTTGTACAACTGCACAACTGTACAATTGGTGCAATGTAAATAGGTGAATAATTATCAATCAAAACTCCTACAAGCAGGGACAACCAACCCAGAGTCTGGAAGCCTGGAACATAAGTAGCTTCATCATGAGGAAACATTAGTCTCCTTTAGTTACTCAAGTAGAAAATACTCATCAACTCTAAACATACATGCACGATTTGGCTGCACAAAGCAGAATCTGAGAGGCCCAGGTAGGGATACAATATTTGAAAGAAAGGAGGGATGGTTTTTACAGTCGCACTTTTTCCTTAAAAATACGACATCATGACGCCAACTTACCATCTAAAGGAGTCCCAAAATCCAGATTCATCCTCACTAGCTCCATCACTCAGCAAGTCCTCATTCACCATGTCCGCCTTCTTCTGAACCTATAACCACACATGATGAGTCTTACTCCCTTGGTATGTGTAATCACTATGAAACTGCTTTTCACTGGACATACTCTGTGAGTACTGTCAACAGCAGGGAATAAACTGAGTAATTATTAATTAATTCTCCCACAAGCACGGACAACCCAGCCCAGAGTTCAGAAGTGTTCAACGAAGCATCTTCATCATGATATTCACAACAGAACCTTAAATGAGGAGATAGCAACCTCTTTAATTAGACAGTAACTGTTTTCAGCTGGCAAAAAACCTCAAGTTCAACCATGTAGTGATACAGTCTGAATAGACAGGATCACAATGCACCAAGTTGATGCTAGTTGTAGGGAAAGAGTGCAGCCTACAGCTCTCCTGGCAGCCGGAATCATCTCACATCATGTCCCTTTTCGAGGATATATTAGTATGAAGACAGGGTGAATCTTCTCTGTTGCACAGGGCCCACCGTTATGCTCAGCACGTGTGGCCTGCTATAGATTTTACTGTGGGTTGTGCTGTTTATTCCTAACACCTTTTACTTGAATTTAAGGTTCTAAGAACATAAAAATTCTGAGGACAGACAGCAGGAATGAGAAGAAATGAAACTGGGCTACCATTTTATTACTGTTGTTGGAATTTTCACTGGCATTTTCCCAATTTTCTGAGAATGAAACAATCAATCACAACGTGAATTGTGACTATACAATGCAACACAGTACCTATGAGAATGTTTTATATAAAATGGGACTCATAATGCTCACTGAAATTACCCAGGAGTTAAAATTTCTCAGTTAAAGAAAGCCACAAATTCATTTACAAAAAAGACATTTTGCGTTTAAAGCAGCATTCCTGTAAAAATGCTAAAGCAAAATTGCAAAGGTAAATTAAAGTCTTGGATTCTTATAAAAGAATGACTGCCTTCTTATGCCATACTCACCTTCACTTTAATAATTTTGCTCTTGAAGTTGTTGAGTACAACGACAACTTCATCAGCATCAGGAGGAGAATCTGTACCATCGTGGCTTTGAGAGGAAAAGAGTAAGAGAAAGTAAATGTAGATATTATGAAACATGATTCCAAAATGTAGCAAATGGTCTGAAAACAAACCCCCATATTTGTCCATCATTTTTTATCAGAAAGGAGTTTTTCAGAACAAATTATTTTCTCACAACCAGAAGGCCCCTTTCAAGCTGCACGAAAGCACTTGTTGAACTCTCTCTCTTCACACATGGGACCTGCCAATCAGCCACAGCCAAACTTCCTGCCTGCCTCCTCCATCCAGTCCCATGCTGTGGAGGGAGCGGCTCACGGAACATGGTGGGTGTGTCGGGCACACTGGACAACCGTGGACATGCGTCAGACCTGATGCCCAGCACGACACATCCTTCTGGAACTGGAAATGCTTCACTTTCTACCCTTTCATTGGTCATATCAAAACGTGGCTGTTTCACAGTTCTGTAAAGGCATCTATTCCCCTTCTGCGTGGAGGCACACAATCAGCCAAGCCTAGGCCCTGTACATAGTCTGGTGCCTCGGGGCAGAGGAGGAAAAACTCAAAATAACATTTCTCTACACACAACAGGAATGCCTAAAATTTCCAAAGTAACTATATTTCAAGGTGCTGATTGCAGAAAGCTGTAATAATATGAATTCATCAGATTTGCTGTCATCCAGCAGAGAGCAGAGTTCTCGTGCAAAAGTAAAACTCTGGTGAAGGGGTGGGGAACTGAAGCCTGAAATGCTCCAGAGACTGGGAATATTCACATGGGAGGCAGAGGAGGAAGGAAGCTCTGGACAGGCAGGAAGAGAGGAGAAGACCACATTCCTAGAGGACGGCAGAGGGTGGCAAGGAGAGAGAAAATGTGGGACTGCAACAGATTGTCTTCCTATGACAGACTAAAGTTTTGAAAAACCTTATTTGGGGAAAACATTATCTGGAGAAAAACCTTCTACTATTTACAGTGAAGATGTTAATATAATGCATAATTCTTCTATTTCCTGGGTAAGAAATATGAACTAGCTCCACATTGCCTTCATGAGCATCAGGTAAGGTTCTACAGAGCCAAGATGAGGACATATCAAGAAGAGTTTTTAAAATAAACTCTAATGAAATATTTCCCTAAATAAATTGATACAAAGTCTTTTCACATTGCTTTAAACTAATTTAAGTTGTGTTAAGCAGAATTTAGACATTTTTTTAAAAAGCAGGAATATTTTTATCAGTTAAGAGTCACTGATATTAACCTTAGGCAAAATCCTGGTGCTGGTCAGTGGGACAGAATGTTCTAGGAGTACGTGTGTACTACCACAGCCCGAGAAAGATCAGCCGTAGCACCAGAGCTTTAAGTCCAACACTAAGGCGTTTTGTGTATTTGCAAACCACTCGTGGTCTAGAAATAGTCTATGTAGGTTGAAAAGTGTGACTGTTCTGTATTTTTCTCATTTCTTCAAATGCCTCACTTTCTTACCTGGTTTTCATCACAATGATAGAATGACTAGCACACACACGGGCATCGCTGCAGAGATAAACCCGACTATACCTTTTAGTATTTATACCTCTTATCATTCAATTATACCCTGATAATTCTTCCATAATTGATTTCCTGGAAAAGTACTGTTTCATCCTACATACAAGTGTAATTATATTCCTATTGCTTGACTCACTGCCAGTATTCAATCTGAGTTGAATGGCATTTTGAAATGTTCTGGAAAAATGCACCTGCATCACTTAATCCTACCTGTAGATTCTATAAATATCTTCAGAGCGTCCCTTCCTAAGTCTGAGAATCCAAGCTCCTGGGTTGGCTTTTAATTGAAAATATCCCTGGAACAAGAAGGAAAGTCAAATTTTAGTTGTCTTGGAAACATCAAAATGCTGTTTCTGAGGGACAGCTATATCTCCTTCTGTAATATCAGTCACTTATAGCTTAACAAGATAGTTAACAAATCAGTGCTACTTGAAAAAAAAAAAAAACCTTATGCATTAGAAACTCTAGCAAAACACAGGGGAGCCAAGTCACAAAGCCTGCCCTTCAGTTGTGCTCTGGTGGAAATCACCAATGCAAGATGTGAGTCAGCTGCAAACCTCCAAAGAGAGGAAAAAGACTGTTGGCTCATGAGCAATCACTTTTTGGGGGCTGATTTGGTTACAGCAGCACATTTTTACTTCTAAGTTAATGGGTAATTTAATTCTTATTGATAATACAAGTTTAAAAGAACTAATGATGTTTAGATTGACCACATTCAGTCAATCGTGAATTTTTAATCTCGCTCTGTGGTTCACAATCTGATTGCGTCATCATAAACTGCAGTGTCCGAAAAAGAATGGCTACAGGGTCACCTCTGACGGGCCAACCACTTACCAGGTTGGCCATCACAATGGTGTCAACAATGACTGGGTGGGCAGAGGTCCCTAGCGTAAACTGCAGTCCTCGAGGGGGTTGGCCAGTGGTGACGTCATAGCAGTGACCCTCTAGTAGCAGGTACTCCAGCTCATACTCGGCAGCCACTATGCTGTCCACCTGCAAGAGCACAATTAAATCACTTGAAGAACACTCAGCAATGAAAAGAAACTAACCACTAATACCTGCGGCAACACGGATGCATCTCAAATGCATTATGCTGTGTGAATGAAGCCAGACACAAAGGACTACGTACTATCGGTCACATTTATAAAAAACTCTAGCAAAGGCAAAAGCATAGCGACAGAAAGTGGATCAAAGGGGAGAGGGTAAGAAAACGCTTACGAAGGGGCACAGAGACCTTTCTGGAGCAATGGAACTGCTATGTGCCTTGATAGTGGTGGTTATCCAATGGTGTAGGATTAGAAACACTCATAGAACAGTATACTTAGAATGGGTACCTTTTAGTGTATGTAAATTATACATCAATAAAGACTAAAATTGAATCACTTGAACATTCCCAAATCAATGGGTCTTCATTTATGTAATACCTGTTTGAATTACTTTCCAAGAAAGCTTAAAAAAGACTGATGGCTGGATTTTATCAATGAGTAAAAAGCAACAGATAAATTTACTGAGGACAAAGACACATAAGATATACTCCCTGCCCAACAAGATTTATACACAAAAATAGCATAAAACAGTAGATGGTAACTGTCCAATATAGGCAGACAAAGCAGTACCAGCGTGCTAAGTGCAGATCAAAAGCCTCACAATGTGACAATGTAAAAAGCGTCATGCTAAAAATAACACTAGCAACTACCGTTTGACTTCCTATTATATACCAGCCTTCTTCTCTTACCCTCACTACAATATTGGAAGTGAAGTCTTTAATAGAAGAAGAAAGAGACTGGGCTAGGACAAGTAGCTGAGATGCGCTAGAGCTGGGATTTGCATAGAGAATTCCGGATGAGGGCAAAGACAAGCTGTATTTGGTGTTTAGTAAATCATATTCTTTATGAGTATAGACACAAAAACCCTCAAAAAAAACCAACCAAACAAACAAAAAACCACTAGCAACCCAAATTGAGACACATAAAAAGAATTTTACACCATCACCCAAGTGAGACTTTCCCCAGGGATACAAGAATTGGTTCAATGTACAAGAAAATCAATCAATGTAATATACCCTGTTAATAGATAAATGGCAGAAACTACGTGATCCTCACAAGAGATACAGAAAAAGCATGTGACAAATCCAAGAATCTTTTATGATAAAAACACTCAATAAACTGAGAATAGAACGGAACTTCCTTAAACTGATCAACAATAGATACAAACAACCCCAAATTTAATGATGAAATATTGAAAGTTTTCCTCCCTATGATCAGGAACAACACTTCTATTCAACACTGTACTGAAGGTTCTAACCATGGAAATTAGGCAAATAAGAGGCACCTAGATTGGAAAGATGTAAAAATATTCTATTTGCAGATGGTATGAAGTCATATAGACCTGTATACTAAAAACTATACATTATTGAAAAAATTAAGATCTAAATAAATGGAAGTACATCCCATGTTCACTTAATATTGTTAAGATAGAAGGACCCCCCCAAACTGATCTACAGATTCAAAGCAATCCATATCAAAATCCTAGTGACCTTTTCTGCAGATATTGATGAGCTCATCCTAAAATTCATATGAAAATGCAAAGAACTCAGAAAAACCAAAACAATCTTGAAAAAGAAGAACAAGTATTCAACAAATGTTGCTGGGAGAACTGGATATCCATAGCCAAAAGAAAAAAAGAGGACCTCTATCTCACACCTTATACAAAAATTAACTCAACACAGATCAAAGCCCTAACGATAAAATCTACAACCATAAAGCTCCTAGAATAAAACGTAGGGAAACATCTTCAAGACCTGGTGGTAGGTGGTGGATTCTTAAACCTTATACCAAAAGCACAAGCAAAGAAAGAAAACATGGATAAATGGGACCTCCTCAAACTTAAACACTTTTGTGATTCAGAGGACTTTGTCAAGAAGGTGAAAAGGCAGCCCACTCAATGGGAGAAAATATTTGGAAACCACCTATCTGAGAACGGTTTGATTTCCACTCTATATAAAGAGATCATACAACGCAACAATAAAAGAGCAAGTAATCCAGTTAAAACATGGGCAAAAGAATTAAATAGACATTTCTCCAAAGAGAAATACAATATCTCTTTGGCTATACAAATAGCCAAAAAGCACATGAAATCATGTTCAATATCACTAGCTATTAGGGAAATGCAAATCAAAACGACAATGAGATATCATCTCACACTGCATAGAATGGCCATTATTTTAAAAACAGAAAGCAATAAATGCTAGAGAAGATGTGGAGAAACAGGAACACTTCTTCACTGTTGGTGGGAATGTAAAATGGTGCAGCCTCTGTGGAAGACAGTTTGGTAGTTCTTCAGGAAGCTAAATATAGAAATGCCATATGATCCAGCAATTCCTCTACTAGGTATATATCCAGAAGAACTGAAAACTGTGACACAAATAGACATCTAAAAGATGGAAACAACCCAAGTGTTCATCAACCAGGGATAAACAAAATGTAGTATATACATATGGATGGAATACTATGCTGCTGTAAGAAGAAATGAAATTGGGACACATATAACAACATGGATGAACCTTGAAGACATTATGCTAAGTGAAATAAGCCAGACACAAAAGGACAAATATTGCATAGTCTCACTAATATGAACTAAATACAAAGAATAAACACATGGAGTTAAAACCTAGAGTACAGGTTATTAGGAGATAGGAGGAGGACTGAGAAGGTGTACTGATGCTTAATGTACGTAAATGTTTTAATTAACTTGACGGTAAAAGTGTGGAAATAGATAGAGTTGATGGTAACACATTATAGTGAGTAGAACTAACACAGCTGGTTTATAAATGGGATTGTGGCTGAAAAGGGTAGTCTAGGGATGCAAGTGCCAGCTGAAAGAAAGCTAGAGAATAATCTAGGGACTGAATAACACAGTGAACCCAGAGGTGGATGAGAATTGTGGTTTATAGTACAAATACAAGAATGTCCTTCTATGAACTAGAACAAATGTACATCACTATTGCAAGGTGGTAAGAAAGTGGAGAAGCATGGGAAAAATACAATTATTGTTACCTATGGACTATAGTTAACAGCAATACTGTAATATTCTTGCATCAATGCTGAAAATGTACTGTGTTTATGATAGTGGGTAAGGAAAAAACATACCAAATGTACCCTATAGACAATAGTTAGTGGTAATAGTCTGATGATGATATCTCATAATCTGTAACAAATGTTCCACAACAACGTAATGTTTTGGTGGAGGGGTGTATTGTATGGGAATTCCACATATGTGCATGATTGTTCTGTAAGTTCACAACCTAATAAAAATATATTTAAAAAAAAAAAAAAGGAATAAAATTTGAGAACTCACACTTCCCAATTTCAAAACTTACCACAATGCTACAGTAAACAAGACTGTGTGGTACTGGCCCAAGAACAGACACATAGATGAAAGAATAGAATTGAGAAATAAACCCTCACATTTATGGTAAATTCATCTTCAACAAAGGTGACAAAACCATTCAATGCAGAAAGAATAGTCTCTTCAACAAATGATGCTGGGACAACAGGACAGCCACATGCGAAAGAATGAAGATGGGCCCTTGTCACACACCCTCTACTAAAAGTAATTCAAAATGAATGAAAGACTTAAACAGTAAAAACGTCATCAAGATGAAAAACTTTTGTGCTGCAAAGGATACAATCAAGAAAGTAAAAAGACAACCTATAGAATGGGAGAAAATATTTGCAAATCATATACCTGTTAAGGAACTTGTATCCAGAATATATAAAGAACTTTTACAACTTAATAATAAAATAAATAATCCAGTAAAAATATGGGCAAAGGATTTGAATGCATATTTCTCCAAAGATGTACAAATAGTCAATAAGCACATAGAAAGAAGCTCACCATCATTAGTCATTAGGAAAATGCACATCTGACCCACAGTGATATATCACTTCACATCCACCAGGATGACTATCACCAAGTGTTGGTAAGGATGTGGAGAAACTGAAACCCTCATACATTGCCAATAGCAATGTGAAATGGTGCAGTCACTTTGGAAAATAGTTTGGCAGTTCCAACTATTTCCAACAATAAAAAACATATGTCCCAAGAGAAGTAAAAACATATGTACCATAACTTACACATGAATGTGCACGTGCACAGCAGCATTATTCATAATAGCCAAAAAATACAAACAGCTCAATGACTACTGATGAATGGATAAATCAAGTGTGGTATATCCATGCAAGGGAATATTATTTGGCAATAAAAAGGAATGAAGCACTGATACATGCTGTAAGAATGAACCTTGAAAACAATTTGCTAAGTGAAAGAAGTCAGTCACAAAAGACCACATATCGGATGATTTCATTTACATGGAATATCAGAATATGCAGATCCATAAAGACGAAAAACAGATTTGTGGTTGTCAGGAGTGGGGTGGGGGTGGGGGGGTGAGGGATGGGGTATGACTGCTAACGGGTATGGGTTTTTTAGGGGGCTGATGAAAATGTTCTAACATTAGGTAGCAGCGAGGGTTGCAAAACTCTGAGAATATACTAAAAACCACTGATTTGCGCACTTTAAAGGGTGAACTTTATAATATGTGAATTATAACTGAATAAAGCTGTAAATTAAAGAAAAAAATACAATTATACCTGAATATCAACGTTTTCAAAGCCCAGCTAGACTGTGCTTACTGTTCAGTCCGAGACTGCCTGGCTTTTGCACATCAATATGTCTAAAGCAGGTTTACATACATTAGATATTTGGGAGCAATGACATTCTTACCTCTTCTAAATAAATATTATCAAGATCATATGGTGTTCTGACGGATTCCACCATCCAACTCTCAGGTGTGTTCAAATTCAGAGTGAAGAGAGGAGACTGTGGCATATCCAAAAATTTTGCTATTGGACCTTTAGCAAAGCTATTATCTGAAGCAAAAGAAATCTCTGGCTCTAAGACATAACGGTAAAAGCTGAAATTGAAAAGGCAAGCTGTTAGATTGTTCCCATGCAACCTTAGTCCTTAGGTTTACAAGCATTCCTACAGGTAACCAACTGGCTTAAAACAAACTTTTGGAGGGAAATCCTTCCATATTGGGAAAATCCTGTCCAGAACCATCTTTTGGCCCAATTTTGTCTCCTGTGGTTGTTGCAGAATCAAGAGAAGAGAAAGAGGACTAGGACTGAAAGGGGAGATGATTGCTTCTTGTACTATTGCGAACAGCTGTTGCTGGGGTTGCAAGCACTTCTTGAGCACCTTCCTCCCTTCATGGGGGTAGGGAGACTCATTTTCTTGTAATATTAAAGTTCTAAATGGTAATTGTGTTCTCAGGCTAGCCCTGAAAATATGATATGTAATCATTTAAACATTTCTCCTACACGAGAACAATAATGGAAGCTGGGAACCCTTTTGTCACTTTCAAACACTGTTTCAATCCAATTAGAATTAAACCATTAGGAAGTTAGGAATCTCCTATAGTCCCAAAATGTGCTATATACTATTACTATTAACTGCTTTACATTATTACTTTTCTCATAAATGATCATTCCAAAGCTCATGACAGTATATAGCTAAGTCTGTCCTTTTCAAGATACATGCAAAGGAGCCTCAGCAAGCTTCCTCAGACGTGTGTGTATATATATATATTCCAATTTGAAATGACTACTTCTTTTTTTAAGATAAAAAGTGAAGATAAGTATCTTCCTGAACAAGCACATTTTAACTATGTTAAGTGTAGCAGTTTGGCAGTTTCATGAAGTTATGACTTCCAAAAATAGATACTGGATTATGCTTGTAAACTGGTCTGCTAATCTGGGCATGATTAAGTTATGATTAGGGCGTTGACTGGGCCATGTCAGTAGGGTGTTGAGCCCCACCCCTTGGTGGGTGGGGTCTCGAAGATAAAAGACAAAGGACAGTGTTGTAGCAGTTTTGAGTTGGGGTTGTGATGCAGAGTCTTGAGCTGGAGCCCTGGGAAGTGGCGTACAAAGGAGCTTGGTCCTGAGGAGAGAGAAGGTCCTGGGAAGAGAAGCAAGCCATTTGCCTGATAGTCTACAGCTGGCCTTGTGGCACAAAGCAAGCCTGTGCCCAGAGAGAGGCAAGCCCCAGGAAGAGAGGAACCCAAGAAGCCTAAACCCTTACAAATGTCGTCAGCTGTCATGCTCCAACATGTGGCATTGGACTTTGGTGAGGGAAGAAACTTATGCTTTATGGCCTGGTAACTGTGGACTTCTACCCCAAATAAATACCCTTTATAAAAACCAACCGATTTCTGGTATTTTGCATCAGCACCCCTTTGGCTGACTAATACAGTAAGTTTAGTAACTATATTGAGAAATTAAAGAATCATAAAATTCTCACACTAAGTTCTTTAGAACTGCTGATTAAATCAGAACTTTGGCAACACTGAATATTCAACAAATGACCTTTCCAGGCATGATGTCCACCTCTAAACCCGTTTGAACCTTTAACATTCAATATCAGCATTTAGATCCACTATCATTTTTTCTATAGTTTATTTTACCTTTTTAAAGGCATGTCAGAAAGTTTTGATTGGCAGTTCATAAATACTCTTAGATTCATGTTTATCAGCTGAGTCAAAACCTAAAACAGCAAACAGATGTCAAAACATAAAATTTTTCCTATAGAGGAAGTGACTGATATTTGAGACAAAATATTTAAATTTTCTCTTCAGAGAAAGAGAACATTGCTTAATATTTCAAGATGAAATACAAAGATAGTGTCATGAAGTCTGCACTGGAGAAGTTACTATAGTATGAAAATAAATATATATATGTACTCCTCCAAAAAAGGTTAGTTGATTATAATACAATGAAATGTTAGCTTAAAAAATAAATTTCCAATTAAAAAAAAAAGTTGAAGCAATTAACCATGTTTTTGCAGACCTCTTTTAACTGTACCTACTTAAAACTGTAACATCTTATACATGTCTAAAAGACATACTATAACAGAAAAATTCATGCTAGTTATAAAAAAAGGAAAATGAAAAAGCAGGATTCTTCTGCCTTTTTACTTCTTTGTTACTAAAATATATTAAATTATATTAAAATATGGCATACTTAATTCAAAGATATTTTGCTCTAAATTCCTATGTTAATTTTATTACATGAGGTAACCAACCAAGTTTGTACCAACTTCCTGAAGTATGAAGTTGTTTTCAGAGCCATTATCAATCTTTATAGAGACATCTGCTCTTCCCAAGAGGCCCTGTTGCATTTGTCAATACCCGTTTATTTTTCTCTGCCCCACCCCCACTTGTTGTCTGTATCCATTCAGTGGATGATCTTCTGTGTGTGTTTCTTGCCTTCTCTTCTCATTTTTCTCCTCCAGGCTTCAATCCTAGGGACCTCTGATGTGGGAGAGAGGCACTCTGTCACTTGCGCCACCTCAATTCCTGGTTTCTCGCCTTGACTCTCTCCTGCGTCTCTCTTTTGCTGCATCATCATCTTGCTGAGTGGTTCACTGTGCGGGCCTGGCTCACCTGCTTGCCTTTTTACCAGGAGGCCCAGGGATCAAACCCAGGTCTTTCCATATGGTAGATGGAAGCCCAACCACTTGAGCCACATCTGCTTCCCTGTCAATACCCTTTTGACCATAACTAAGGGAGCCAAGCAAGCTCTCAGAGAATTACAGGGCCTGTAACTACCACACATAAAGATGATTTTAACAGTCTGGTGTTTGTCCCTACCAAGAGCAATGGGGCAAGTCTCTGTGCTTCTCTGGTGACAGGGTCAACGACAGCCACAACATCAAAGTATGTCTCCCCTTCCTTTGGCCTCAGTTTTACTGCACTACAGAGATAAAAGAAGATGGAACATTAACATGGAGGAAACAGGAAACAAAGGTAGTCTTTTTTTTTTTTTTGTCTAACATAAGCTACCAGCCCTCAGCATTTCAAAAAAATTTAGATTTAGAACAGCTAAGCTACAATGGTAGGCACCTATGTGATTATGACTAGCCCAGAGTATGCAAAACCCTAATGGCTAAAGTGCCCTCAAAATGGATCGAAAGATTTGTGTGAAGACTGGAAAAACAGCTTGAAGCTGTATGTAAACAAAAACTGCTAAAAAAAACTTTTGACAGTTACAAAACATCGTGCCAATTTTTAATTTCTTGGCAAGAAGGGTATGAGGAGGGAAGGAATAAATAGAATTAAAAAAATAATAATAATAAAAGGGACATAAAACATTACAGAAATCCTACAAAACAGAGAAAAAGGAAAAAATAATATGAAGTCTCACCATCCAACCCAAATACTATGTTGCATTTAAGTCCTTTTTCAGATTTAGATGTCTATATAAAAATCAGCTCCAACTATAAAATATTAGCAATTTTATATTAATTTCCTCCCCCCCACCACTTAATCATAAACATTTTTTTTTCATGTTGTTAGACCCCAAAAATTCTGAATAGGGAATAATATTTTACCAAGTGTCTCTGCCATAGTTTATTTAAGCAATTGCATATTGCTGCATATTAAGAAAGCCTTTATTTTTTGACATTCATCTTTTTCCAGATTTGGAAAGTTCTTTAGAGTCAAAAGTCCTAGAAGTGAGATTACAGGATCATAGGATATGAAGAATTTTATGGCTAATATGTACTTGTCAATCAAATTTTCTGAGAACTAAACCAATTTACAAGGCCAAGAAATGAATTTCATCACATTTGTCAGTATTAGCTTAATACATATTTTGCCCATTATTTAAAGTGAAAAATGATAGCTGGTTAGGTTTTGGTTTGCACTGCTAGGATTTCTGGGAGCATGAACATTTCCTACATGTTCTCCTGTTGTCTGACCTCTAAGGTCACACTGACTAGGAGACACAGATGAGCAGAGGCCTCTGACACACTTAAAAAAGGAATAAAAATGAAAGGATTTATCTTCACCCAAGTTTCCAGAAATGTATATTACTTAAATCAATGCTTATCTCTGTTTGCTTTGAACAAGTAATTTAATATGGTTTTGATGCTAACCATCGTTTTTTTATGCAAGAACCCAGTGGAATGAAAACAAACATACAAAACAAAAAAAGTTAATTAAGGATACTAGGTCACTATAGTTTAGACATACAAATTGCTAGGTCTTAACCCAGCCTGAATGAATCAGAAGCTGGGGGCAGGCCTAGCAATCTGCAGTTTAACAAGCTCTCCAGGTGATTCTGAAGCCAGCTAAAATTTGAGTGCCTCTGCCCTAATATGGTTTGGACCTGGGTGCTATTCTAGAATTCTGGAAGTAGGAGCTCATTAGAGAAGAGCATTATACAAATTCTTACAAAGAAACCAAGCTCATTTATCAAGTGAGCTGGTGGGGGCAGACCTGGCAGAAAGTTCTGGGTAGAGTCGGATGTGGCATTTCATGTTCTGAGCCAGCCCAGCAGTCTAAGTGACCCCTAACAGATAAATGCAGAAAGTGATCCTGTGAGGTCCTTTAACCACCCCCAGATCTCCACCACAAAAAAGGAACAAGACAAAAAACAAGAACAGGATAATGGTGTGGAAATGGGGAATGATATAAACTAACACCACTAAGTTTAAATATACTCACTGTATTGGTAGAGAGAAAACCAGATTGAGATCAAAAGTGACAGAGCAGGAACAAGATTTGATAACTACACATATTTTATTATACTAAGCATAACAAACACAAAAACAGTACTTTACCAGCTGTAATGCACACGAGACCACCTGGAGAGTCCTTGTTAAAATGTAGACCCTGATTCAGTAGATCTGCGGTGGAACCAGAGACTCTGATGCCCTGCTGCTGGTCCATGGACCATACGTTTTTTGAGGGCAAGGGTTTACATAACTGATAATGCAGTAATTAATTCTAATTTTTTTTTTTTTAGGAGGTACCAGGGATTGAACCCAGGACCTCGTACATGGGAAGCAGGCATTCAACCATTTGCACAACATCCGCTCCTCAATTCTAAAATTTTTTTACCATGACAGAATTTGTAAATAGGGCATTTTAATTATATAAAACAATAGACTCATGGAGAGAACAATGCCCTGATAGGGAAAGAGTTCTTTAGAAGCTCAGGAATGGCTCTCTTGGCCATGAAAGGCAAACAAGAAGGCAGGTCAATCAGGAAATATGTTTCCTGCACTAGGTAATTAGAGAATGAGTTGCTTCCTGAAAGTACAGAGTTTGAGGTGATAAAACCCCAAGTGCGCGTGGGCAAAATACAACTGGGATTAGCAAGGAGCCACAAAGAAATTAGAAGACATTGCCAGTGCAAAGAGAGAGGGTCTCCATTCCAGTCTGGATTTATCCAACAGTCTGACCACTCAAATTTGATCCCCCCAAGGACTGGCTGTGAGAAAGCACAGGTAAGAAACCGAAGTCTAATATACCTCAGACGAGTCAAATCAGAATCAAAGAAGGGGAGGGTCCAGGCATCTGAAGGTAAAGCCTCCCAGGTGTTCTGAGGTGGTCAAGATGTGTACTTGCCAAATAAGGACAGGGCTACACACATCAACTTCTTCCTAAGAACAACTTAGCCTGAATGTTATCATCAGGAGACAACCCAGACTGTGAGACACGCTACAAGGCAACTTGTCTGGACTCTTCAAAAGCATCAATATCATAAAAGACACAAACAGCAGGATACTCTTCTAGATGAAGGGAGATTAAAAGAAACACAACAACTAACTGCAATTTGTGATCTGGACCTCCCCTTCCCCAGAAAAAAAAACAAAAACAAAGCGTTAAAAGAGGTCATTAATGGGACACTAGAGAAATCTGAATGTGGACTGTGTATTACTTAATATTACTAAATCAAGGTTACATTTCTTTGGTATACTACTAGTACTGTGGTTACGCAGGAGAAAGTTCTAGTACTTAGGAGATATATGACAAAGAATTCAGGAACGCGTGTCAATGCCTGCAATGTATTTTCAAACAGTTCAGGAAAAAAATCAATTTTATGCATGTTTGTATACACCCATATTAATATACATTATATGTACACATATGCATATATTCTCCCACACACACACATACATGAACGACAGAGATAAAGCAAATGTGGCATGATAACAACTAGAGAATCTAGGTTAAAGATATTTGGGTATTCATCACACTCTTTCAAAGAATCTCTAGGTTTGAAATATTTCAAAATAAAAATTGGAGAAGAAAAAGGCAAGGACTTCTTTACAATGCTAAACTTTTGTCTTGAAGGTAAAAGAGACAAATGCTTTACAAACCTCTCTTGATTCCTGAATATCAGAAAATCACAACTGCTCTATTTTATTAAAGGCTTTGCTTTCTAAAAGATTGCATTCAGAATTACTTAGGATTTATTTAGAAATAACTGTCAATTTTTATGCAACTGAGAATTGTATATATATCAGGGTCAAAAAGTGCACACCAAACAAAATGTTCAATTCCATAAGAATTTATATATAAATTTTTTATGGAAAAATAAAGGAGGTATTGAAAAGGCAACCTTAAACATGTGTTTAATATTCAAGAACATGCACAAATTCAACATCAATTCTATACCTGTGTCTGTCTTCAAAAAACTGGTATTCAATTCTTGCATCTCCTTTTGGTTGAGCTGAAAGGAGTGCATCCACCTTCATGACCAAGTCACTGGCTCTGAAAGACGGGGATAGGGAAAATTCAGCATCTCTCTGACTGAAGGCCTTTCCAACTATTGCTGAACATACTGAATGCTGACAAGATGGTTTGAAGAAAACACAGACTTTGTGTGACAGGCATGAGATAAAACATTGGTTTTATTACTGATTAGCTTTATAACTTTGGAGTAGTTACTCACTTTCCCCTATGTGAAATGGAGTTCTACAACCTACTTTGCAGGGCTCTTTTAAATATTACAATGGCTCAGCTAGCTTGGGGCCTAGCCCATAACAGGTTATCAGTATTATTTGCAATTGCCTCAACTCACTTTAAATAACTTTATTATTTTTATGATTATTAGAGTAATAAATCACTGGAAACCATTCAGAAAGAAAAAATACACAGGAGAAAACTAAGATTACACACAATACTATTAGCAAGAAATAGACACTGAAAATTTAGTTTTTAATTCTTCTCTATTTTTCAATACATAAACAAAAATAGGATTATACTACTTGGTAAGTTGCTTTTTACGTTACAATATATTATAAACAACTTTTTGTGGGTTAACAAAGCAAGCAAACATCAATATTTTTAATGACAGCATAGTATTATATTCATGGATACATCATAATCTATTTTTTTAAAGATTTATTTTTATTTATTCCCTACCCCCCCCCCATTGTTTTGTGCTGTCTGCTTTCTGTATTCATTCGCTGTGTACTCTGTATCTGTTCATCTTCTCTTTAGGAGGCACCAGGAACTGAACCTGGTACCTCTCAAGTGGGAGAGGTGCTCAATCGCTTGAGCCACCTCAGCTCCCGATCATAATCTATTAAACCAACTGCTATCCAGTTCCACTATTAAAAACATTGGGGTAAACAACTTAGAAAAGCATTTCTGCTTCCTCCACCCCTACTAAAGTTGATTTCTAACCAAAATATTAACTAAGCCATGACACTGAAAAAAATGCTATAATTTGTTGAACTGAGGACTACACCCTAAGATACTCTTATTTTCAAAACACACTTATGAATATATGTGAACTGCAATCAAGCCTATACATTTTCTTATTGAACTCAAACAACTCTATGAAATTACTTCTTTTGGTTCAACTTCTCAATACTAACCCTGAATACATTTCCTGTGATGTGCCACAACATGGTCACAAAATGTTTCAAAGGACCTGTGGTTAGGTAGGCTAGGGTGAGCACACAACAAGCCATCTATGGTTGGCAAGAGACTTCTTTTGGGCC
>JAQZBX010043674.1:0-21595 GCA_029593785.1 Cabassous unicinctus | reverse complement strand
CGTTGGACAGGCAACTTCTCCCAGAAACTCATCAACGACCCTTCGTTGGACTTTCATCGGAGCCACTGGTTTGCAGCCTGCCTGTGGAGCCTGGACTTGTGCATCCCCACGGTTGCGTGAGAGACTCTTTTAAAATCTCATATTATTGACGGATATCTCCTGTTGATTCTGTTTCCCAAGAGAACCCTGACTAATACAGGTCTGCTGTCTTGTATGTACAGTGACATTTTCTTCCATTTATTCCCCCAATGTCTTACTTTTTTCATTTTGTCTTCAAAGAAGTATTAGGTCACAGCAAAGTCACATACAGAATATAGGGAACTCCCATATATCCAGCATCCTCCCCCTTTTCCCCTTCCCTTATTAATAACATTTTATATGTGGATGGTACATTTGTTACAAATGATACATAGCTACCAACCATGGCCAATGGTTTACACTGTGGTTTACATTTTGGACCATACACCTTTATAAATTTTGATGGAACTTAACATGGCCTGTATCCATCATTGCAAGATCATGTAGAGCACTTCCATCACCCTCAAAATGCCACCTGTTCCATCTATTCTATTCCTCCCTCCCCCTCCCCTCAGGACCCACTGCAACCACCAGACTTCACTCTTTGCAGGACCAGATTCATAGTTACTTGCAAAAACACTGAGGGCTTGACACACTGGTCTGTCCTCCCCTATTGAGCACAGCCAATGCTCTTGAGAGACTCCGCTCCTCTATTTGACAACATAACGGGTCTCCCTAGGGTGGTAGTCCAACACCTTCCTGTTCATTATGTGGATTTCCACCCACTGATACACACACTGTGTCAAGATGAACACTCACACACTCCCTAGAAGCCTGCCCCAGGTGCGCCCTGTCCTGAATGCCTCCCACATCCAATACCCTAATCCGGTAACCCCACCTTGCCCTATTGCCACAAAAGCATTCCCCAAATTGTAGTTTCAACCATGTACCCACCAATCCCCAGAGTTCACCTGCTCTCTCCCCAGCCCTCCCCCCAGTTCCATGGACCGTTCAAACCCCCTGCACACCCTACCCCTCTGACATACCTGCACCACCTCACCCAATAATATCACTGCATCACTGTCATGCCCATCCACTCCCTAACTACACACTTCCACCTCATCATAGATTTTGTCCACATGGGCATTGGCTCACAGCCTTCTTCTCTCTTTCTATTTCCTGTAAACCTAAATAGACATATATTTTTTAAAATATCATTTAAAATGTCATTTGGGACTTGAATTTTATTTGAGATTTTATGTTTCATAACATGAAAAGGAAGAACTATAAGAGTCAGGGAAATCCAATTACAGAACATTTTCTTAAAGCCCTTGGATCTATACTGAAAAGAACGTGTTCCTGAGTCAGCATCTAATGAATCCCAATGTCAAGCTTCACAGCTCCCTTGTGCAAGGGAGCCTAGAATCTTCCATCTTGGCCATTGTAAGCTAGAGTAGACACAGTGGAGTGAAGACCTGATTACAAAGCCTAACTCATTCCATTCTTCATTTGAGAGTTAATTACCTCAAGGACTTTGTCATAATAGTGTTAGTTAAATCTTTCCAAATCAAAGAGTCAAAAAGGAACAGGTTTATGTGAGATTTCATTTTAAGCTCGCAGTGCTCTGTGTCTATTATGCCATCATCTGTCTTTGGGATAGGTAGATATTTAAGAGAAGTTATGAAAATATTGGCTGTGTTAACTTTAAGTTGAACTTAAATTTTTCTACCAGAAAGTGTTAAATCATCTTTTAAAGTACTATAGACTTATTGTGCCCCTTTATCAACTAAAGTTATGGTAGCTTCCTGCAGTTTCTTAAAAAATTTTAGCAAGATTTAATAGATATGTATTTTAGGTAAGAATATATTAGAGATGATTAAGTTATCTCTTTGACCCACGGCTTATAGTGTATCTCTAAAATCTTCTCTGGATAAGAAAGCCATCTTTATTCAATTACACTTGACCCAGCAGGATGTTTGAAAGCCGCATATTAGAACAAACAGTTTAAGCAATTAAAGAGCTGGGCCTTGATGGCTTGATCTGGGAATTCAACTGGCTGTTAAATAATCATCTAATTGAGATTGGAGAGGAGACATTGGGAAGTCAAGCAGGAACAGCCCTCCTGCATCTGGAATTGAGATTATTTACGTGCCCCTAAAATAGGAGACAAGTATCAAGTTACTCATTATGCTTCATAACGAGTCAAGGAACCAGAGTAAGCAGTGGAGTTAGTTAACAGAATCCATAAAATTAAGGTTCATCTGTTTGAAAATCAGCTTTGACTAGACAGGGAATAACTATCATTATATGTACAGTAGGTAGATTGTGATTTGAATGGAATGTATTTGTATATATACTTTTAGCCAATATAATGTCTTTTTGTAAATTTTCACAAATTAGGTTTTCTAAATAAGGTTGATTAGGTTTATTTTCTCTCATTATCTCAGTGGCCCAATAGCATGAGATACATTTTAAAAATGTGGTGGGTGGGGTGGGATGGCAGAAGGCCTCTATTGAATATCCTCTGGGCAGTGTAGATGACTGAAAAGCTTCTTTTCTATAAGGTTGTCTTAGATTGGGGTTCAGGGATAAATTAGTGGTAAAGACTAAGGAAAATGGAATTCTGTATTGCCTTTCTATGCTAAACGAGTCCCCAACGCCCTGATGACCTTATTTCTTTGGAAAGCCCCAGAATAAAAGGGAAAACATTCTATTGAATTCCTTTTAATTCAGGTACTGTGCTCCCACTCCTGATCTGATGAGCTTTTCATACTGAGAGCTGATTGGGTCTGGTTCATGTAACAATATCAACTGTCTTAGAATTTTTACAGAAATTAACGTCAGCATTTACACACAAGACTGGAACCCCCTACCAATTCCTAATGACAAGCAAAGGAAATTCAAAGTTGGGAAAACATTCTTACTTAAGGGTGGGCATTCAATAATCTGGTGTTACCTACATTCATACCCAACATACTGTACCTGGATAAATAAGGTAATATAGAGAAATATAAAATGTGTAAATTACATGTACGCACACCTACACATATGCATTTGAAAATAGCAATAAGTGACATTTTAGTTGAGTCAATGGAGAACATTTCATTATAATCAAGAATGTGTTTTGCTCTGAAATGATAATGAAGAAGACAATAGCAACAACAAAAATGACAACAGTAATAATAAATTCAGAATTTTATACAAAATATGTATACAATTCTGGACAAAAGCTTCATGATGACTGTTCAGTGCTTTCATGGCTTTCCTCCCCACACGGTCTCCTTGGGCTGGATTTGATAAGCTTTCAAGAAAGTATATTATGAAGCCTCAGATCTCCTTTTGTATTGTTTCCTTTGTTCCAGGTAGGACCAAGGGTTCTCTGTTTTCCTTTTTCCAGAACCCTGCTACCACAAACTTAATTCCATCCACTTCTTTCTTTCTTCAAGAAGAGTTATAAGACAAGGCCTAATATTTCCTGATCTTCCTTGCCCTTCTACTTTTCTAAATACTTCTCATGTTTTAAGGCTTGTCATTATATTAAAATAGAAAGGGGACTAAATGTCAAGTTTTATAGAATTACAATGGTCAGGAACTTATGATAGTTTTAATCAAGGTTCATGGTCCATAACACTATTTCTCTGTAGAGAAAATGACCAGCATCTTCCTCTATTTCAGCCAAAAAATCCTCCTTGCCACTCGGGGAGAAAGAGGTTTGTGATGAATTGCTGATGCCTGGGAGTGGCATGGAGGGTGCTTGGATTTGCATGTCCATCAGCAAGGATTGCAGTCAGCTGCATGTAACCAAGCCAGAAATGCCTCAGCACATTTGATGATGATATTCCCTTTCTGGAAACATGCTTTCCCTTCCCTTTTCCTCTTCTTATTTCCTTCAAGGCCGAGATGAAGGACCACCTGCCCCTTAAAGCCTTCTCAGCTCCCAGGGGCAATTCACGCTCCCTGCACTGCTCCCACTCTGCCAGTATGTACTACTTTGTTTTGCTATTTATCTATTTAGATGCCCTCATAAGGGCTTCAGCTTCATGATCCCTCTCAGGCATCAACTACATTTCCAACTTGTGGCTCACAGATTGTTGGGCGACGATGATGATATAGCTGTTCCAAAAGTGCCTTCCGTGCCCCAGACCTCCCAAGCATTAACTGCCCTCCATCCCACTCCCCTTGAGGATGTATCTTTTGTCTTCTAAAAATATAGTCTTCTTGTACTTGATGACTCTCCTAATCCAATGTCTTTGTACATGCTGTTTCCATGACTCTCTTTCAACCCTTATAGGCCGTTGCCGTGGGTGATGCATCCATATTCATCTGGCTTTATTCAGTGCACACATATAATTTCCAAATGCCAGACTGTGCATCTATTCTTGAGGGTTTTCTTCAAAACTAGGGAATTGCACACTGCCCCTCTGATCTGGGGAGTTAACCTCCCAGTGGCACCAGAGACAGCCCTCAGCCGGTGACTGATGGGAGTTGGTGTATAAAAATCCAACTGCCTCATCTCTCTGGTGGGATAATCCTGAGCCCTGTACATCATTTTCACATTTTCACATTGGACTGAGTCCCAGTAGCCCACCGTGGTAGATACTGGATAACACACCCTGCTTTGGCTGCCTTCCTTCCCCACCTTGTTATCCATCCCCCTTCTGGTATTTTCTGGCATTGCTCTCCCCAAACATTGCTAGAACTTGAACCTTCTCTCAGGGTATGCATCTGGGAGAGCCCAAATTTAGACACCCTTTATTGCCTCTTTAACACACACCCATCCTTCAGAGCTCATCTTAGAGATTATTACTTCATTAAGGGTGTCTCTAAACATCCATGCTATGTAGGACTCCCTGTTATAAATTTTCATAGGACTGCATATTTTTCCCTTCATAGCATACATGATGAGTTAATAATATAATTGTCTGTGTATGTATTTGTTTAATATCTGTAAGATTGATTGCCATATCTTGATAAAATGTTTAGCATAAATTGGGATTTCAATTAGCATTATCAATTAAAAGAATAAATACATGAATAAACTTGGGATTATCTGTCTTCAAGCTCTCTCAGTTCGAGCTCCAAAATTTATCTTCTATTCATCCACTTGTCTCCATCTCCAACATGTACCAAACTACCATAATTTCTGAAAACAGTAATACTCATCTAAGGGGTCTGCTTCCTTTAGTCTTGTCCTCATCCAACCCATGTATCATCTACAATGGCCTCTGCCATTGCACTTAAAATTTAATCCAGGACTTCAGGTCAATCAAGACAGCAGAAGAAGACACTCCAGAGTGCCAGTCCTCCAGAGTCTTTGAATACCCAGCAAAAACTTGTGAGTCATCTTCAAAATTTCAGAAAAGAATTAAAGGGTTTCAGTAATTGGGTGAGGGCTGAATCAAGAAAACACAGCTTTAAAAATGGTAGGAGATGCTTGAGGCACACTTGCTGGCCCCATCCCAACCCCTATGTGGCATGGTTTGGAGTCAGCCTGTGCTCTCATTATGGGTCCTTGGCCCAGATCTGGAGGGAGCAGAGTAACCCCTATGCCTATATTGGGGTGCCTGTATGTCATGCCAATCTAATGGATGGCAGCCTGAAAAGCTGAAGCAGGAAATTCACCTCTGGTTAACCCTTCCAGAAAATGTGTTACAGGCAGAAGCAGCTTGCAGAGAGCTAACAGAGTTTAAGACACAATTAAGTCAAAGCATTCCAAGGCAAAGAATTACCAGCTTTAAGACATACAATACAAGAGGAGTGGGTCTATTGCATAAAGAATAAAGGGGGCATTCAGACCCTTGTAAATGGAGGAATTCCTAAGGACACAAGCCTGCAAAGGCCCAAGACAAGATGCAGACTCTGAAAAGATAGAGAAGAAACTGCACTTCACTTTCACCTTGGACTGATCTTCTTAATAGGAGAGCTAAACTCTGAAGGAGAACACCAGCAATGCAGAAACAATCGACAAAGACTGTCAAAAGTGTCTTTTGCATTTTTGCTGTTGTTTTCATCATTGTTGCTATTAATTCCTGGAGCTCAGGAAAATCTCTTTCATATCATGAACTGGATACAGACAGTTCTGGGACCAAATCCCAGAGTTAACACATTAAAATATTAAACTGAACAGTTTTCAAAAAAGATTACAAGTAAAACTTAGGAACAGGAAATGATGACTCATCCAAAGGAACAAGATAAAATTTAAGAAACCATCAGCAAAGAAGATGCAACTTTGGACATACCAGACAAAGACTTTTAAAAAGTGATCTTCAATATGCTTAAGGAGATAAAGGAAAACATGGGAAAGAACTAAATGATATCAGGAATACAATGAATGAACAATATGAGTGCTCAATAAAGAGATAGAAATTTAAGAAGGAATCAAACAGAAATACTGGAGTGAAGACCACAGTAACCAAATGAAAATTTCCACAGAGAATTTCAGCAGCAGATTGGAACTGGCAGAAGAAAGAATAAGTGAACTCAAAGACAGGAAAATTTAAAAGATTCAGACTGAGGAACAGAAAGAAAATAGAATGAAAACAAGCGAACAGAGCTTAAGAGACCTGCGAGATACCAAAAAGCATACCAACATTCATAGTATGGGTGCCCCAGAGGAGAAGAAAGAGAAAATGGGCCAAAAGGACTATTCAAAGAAATAATTGAAGAAAACTTCCAAAAGTTAACAAAATATATGAATAGACACATTCAAGAGTCCCAACAAACCACAAACAGGATAAACTCACCGTGAACCATGCCCAGACTTATAGCAGTCAAACTTGAATGCCACAGACATGGAGAGAGTTCTGCAAGCTGTAAGAAAAAAACCACATGCTATACACAAGGGAGAGCCAATAAGATTAAGTGCCAATTTCTCATCAGAAGCCATGGCCACAAGAAGATAATGGGACAAAATATTTAAAGTACTGAAAGAAAAATATTGCCAACTGAGAATTTTGTATCCAGCAAAACTGCCTGAAAATAAGGGAGAGATTAAGACATTCTCAGACAAACAAAAGCTGAGGGAGTTCATCACCACTAGACCTGCCCTATAGGAAATGGTAAAGGGAGTTCTTCAGACTGAAAGGAATGGACACTAGACAATGGATCAAAACAACATAACCATAGGGATATTATAAATGCCAGTACTATTGTATTATGCTTTTTGGGATGTAACCCCACTGTTTACTTCTTACAGGTACTAATATGCAAATATATAAAAAGTAAAGATAAATCTATGCTTTTGTACATACATTTGGTACTTGACTGCTTTGAAACTCATTGAATTTGGTACTTGACGCATTTTGACATGAAAATTTTGTTGTGGGACTCATCATTTTTTTGGTACTTGATGCGCAAACTAGAACTTGTCAATGTCAGTTGGCTTGTGACTCTTTCCAGCTGAAACAAAGGCTCGTGGGTTAGTCACACAGTAGGTGTTGCCCTGTGTACATCCCATTGTGGTCTTATCTTAGCTTCTGTGGTCATTTTGTGTATTTTTGCATTTAAAAAAAATCATAATAGGTCCTAAGAAAATGAGCAGTGATAGCAGTGAGCAGAAAAGAAAATTACTTCGCACCACCATTGAGCTAAAAGAAAGAAAGGAAGGAAGGAAGGAAGGAAGTAAAGAAAGAAAGAAAGAAAGAAAGAAAAGGAAGAAAAAGAAATAATAGGTAAATATGAGAGCAGTAGTTGCATTACTCATCTTGTTAGGGAATATGGTATGCCTAGAACAATGGTCTCCACCATCATTAAGAATAAAGAAGTGATTTTTAAAAAGGCTAGTATTGCAAAAGGAGTTAAAGCAGTAACAAAGCAGCATTCTCAGACACTCAAAGAAGTTGAAAATCTGTTATTAATTTGGGTAAATGAGAAGCAGTTAGTGGGCAAGAGTGTATCAGAAACCATGATATGTGAAAAAGCAAAAGTGTTGCATGCTGATCTTTTGAAAAACAAACCAGGACCGAGTGATGAGAGTATTGAGGTTTTTAAGGCCAGCCAGAGCTGGTTTGATAATTTGAAAAAGAGGACGGACATCCATAGTTTCGTGAGGCATGGCGAGGCAGTGAGTGCTAATAAAAAGGCTGCTGAAGAATTCATCAGTGAATTTCAAGACTACATAGAGGCTGAGTGTTTTATTCCCCATCAAGTTTTTAACTGGTGAGACCAGAGGTTTTTTTTGGAAAAAAATGCCGAGTAAGACTACATCACAAAAGAGGACAAGGCATTACCAGACCACAAACCACTGAAGTACAGGGTCACTCTACTGTTGTGTAGGAATGTTAGTGGGAACTTAAAACTCAAGCCTCTACTAGTCTATCACAGTGAAAACTCACGAGTTTTCAAGAAGCTTAATGTCATAAAAAGTAAGCTCCATGTGATGTGGAGGGCAAACAGCAAATCTTGGGTCATGAGGCAATTTTTCACTGAGTGGATAAATGAAGTGTTTGGTCCCTCAGTGAAAAAATATTTGCTGGAGAAAGATTTCTCTCTGAAAGCTCTCCTGCTTTTGGACAATGCACCTGCCCACCCTGCAGGCCTGGAGGAGTTCAGCTTCATCACTGTAAGATTCCTACCCCCAGCACTACTCCTCTCACCCAGCCCATGGACCAGCAGGTCGTTTCAAACTTCAAAATGTTGTACCCCAAGGCGCTTTTCCAGAGGTGCTTTGAGATCACCTCTGACCCCCAGTTGACCCTCACAGAACTCTGGAAGGAGCATTTCAATATCCTGCACTGCCTTAACCTTATTGATAAGGCCTGGAACAAAGTCACTTACAGGACAATGAATTTAGCATGGAAGAATTTGTGTCCAGAAGTTGTGACTCAGAGACACTTCAAAGGGTTTGAGGCTGACCCCAGCCTACAGGTGCAGAGGGTACAGTTGAGCAGGATCTTGTATCTTTGGGCCAATCCATGGGTCTGGAGGTCGATGCTGCTGATGTTGAGGAGTCAGTGGAGGAGCATCATGAAGAGCTCAGCACTGAGGATATGCAGGATCTACAGAAGAAGCAGCAACAAGAGGTGGCTGAGAAGATTTCTTCAGGTGAGGAGGAGATAAGGGAGGATGTCCCCAGTTCCTTGATAAAAGAAATGTGTGCAAAATGGGCAGAAGTTCAAAACTTTGTGGCAAAGTACCATCCAGACAAAGCTCTGACAAGCAGAAATGGGAATTTATTGAATGACCAAACAATTTCACACTTTCAAGGAGTTCTGAAAAGACGACAGAAGCAGTCCTCATTGGATACGTTTTTACTGAAGGTGACAAAGAGTGTGTCAGAGCCTGTGGTGTAAGTTGAAAAAAGGCAGAAAAGAGAAAGAATACCTGAACTGCAAGTGCCTGATGTTCTATTGGAGGGGGACTCTCGTTCAAGGCAACACTCCATGTAACCTCTCCTGCTCACCACTCTCCTTCCACCATCCCATTAGGCCATGGACTCTTAGTTCAGGTAAAGTGAAATTTTTATTTTATTTAGTCTAAGTATTTATTATTTTTAACTTTATTTCTCATGTAAAGTAATGATATACAATCTTATCTTTTTACATATTTTCTTAAAAATGTGCATTTTCTTTGGTTTGGGAACACATTAAATTTGCTTACATTATTCCTTATGGGAAAATTTTATTTGGTACTCATCGTTTTTGGTCTCATCACACCTCCAAGAACCAATTAACGACAAGTACCAAGGTACCACTGTATAAGATAGATATTATTTGTAACAAGTACAACAAAAAAATGGAGGAATGGAGGGGTATTGGAATGTGTTTTTGTATGTTATTGCAATTAAGTTGGTATCAAATTATTATAGATTTAGGGTGATACCATGAGCTCCATGGTAACCACAAAGAAAATCTCTGAAAAATACGTAACAAAAATATATGCCCCAAATTTTTAACCAAGAAAGAAATGAGAAGGGACTCAAAATGGCACAATACAGAAAGTCAAATAAATATCAAATTGAGCATTAATGGAAGAAGTGAGCAACAAAAAATGGTGCAAGAATTACAAACATTATATAGCAAAATGGCAGAAGAAAATTCTGCATTATCAGTAGTTACTTTAAAGGTAAATGGATTAAGGTCTTCAGCCAAAAGGCAGAGATTGGAAGAATGGATCAAAAGGCATGACCCATCTATATGCCGTTTACAAGTAGACTCACCTTAAATTCAAAGGCACAAGTAGGTTGAAAGTGAAAGGATGGAAAATATGTACCATGCAAATAAGAACCAAAAGAGAGCTGGGGTAGTTATACATATCTGACACAAAATAGATTTTAAGTTGAAAACTGTTACAATGGACCAAAAAAAAAAAAGAGACTATATACTGAAAAAATGATCAATTCAACAATGAAGCATACAATTATAAATTTATCTGCACCTCAAGGCAGAGCCCAAAAATATGTGAAGTCAATATAGTTCAGACTTGAAGGGAGAAATAGTCGGTTCTACCTCTGGACAAAATATCAATAAGGAAAAAAGACTTGAATGATACTATAAACCAACTAGACCTAACAGGATATACATTGGAAACTTCATCCAGCAGCAGCAGAATACACATATTTCTTTAATACATGGTCCTTTTCCAGTTCAGACCAGATGTATGTCATAAAACAAGTCTCAATACATTTTTAAAAAGATTGAAATCATACAATGTATCTTCTCTGACCACACTGAAATGAAGCTAGAAATCAATAACAGGGAGAACTGGAAAATTCACAAATATGTGGGAAATAAACAACACACTCTTACACAAACAATGGGTCAAAGAAGAAACCACAAGGGAAATAAAGGAATATCTTGAGGTTAATGAAAATGAAAACACAACATATTGAACTTATGGGATGCAGCCAAGGCTGTGCAGAGAAGGAAATTTATAGCTCTAAATGCTTACATTAAAAAGAAGAAACGACTTGTAACGATCTTAAAAAAGAGAGAAACATCTCAAATCAGAGACCTAACCTCACAACTGGAGGAATTAGAAAAGGAAGAGCAAACTAAACCCAAATCGAGCAGGTAGAAGGAAATAAAAAAGATTAGAATAGAGGTAAATGAAATAGAAATTTTTTTTAAATGCAGAAAATGAATGCAACCAAAAATTGGTTTTTGAAAAGATCAATAAAATCAATAAACCTTTAGCTAGACTGACAAAGAAAATAAAGAGTGAAAACACAAATAACTAACATCAGAAAAGGGACATTACTAGTGACCCCACACAAATAAAAAAGATTATAAGAGGATACTATGAACAATTGTATACCAACAAATTAGATAACCTTGATGGAACAGACAAATTCCTAGAAACACACAAACTACCTGCATTGACTGTTGAAGAAATAGAAGATCTCAACAAACCAACAACAAGTAAATAAATTGAATTAGTAATCAAATACCTGTCAGGAAAGAAAATCCCAGGACCAGATGGCTTCAATAGCAAATTTTACCAAACATTCCAAGAAGAATCAACACCAATTCTGTTCAAAGTCTTTCAAGAAATGGAAGAAGATGATGCAGGAGGGAGAGAATTTAGAGAGACGAACTAGAGACCAAGAGCATCTAAACCCCATAATTATATGATTATCTGGAAACCAGTCCTTGATCCTAGAGACTAAAATTCCAAGCATCAGAGAGGTGGCAAAGTGACTGAGAAGCCAGGCGATGCTTCACACAGTCTCCCAGGACAGAGTGAAGAGTTTAGAATTAAAGCTCTGCCATGAGGAAGCAACCAGATATGATTTCTGACTTGCAGGTGAGACCCCTGAAGGGCTAAACCTGGAAGTACATCCTGATTAGAAATAGACACACCATTTCAAAGATTAAACCCAGGTTGACTCTACCAGATCCCAGACTGGATTAAGGGTACCCACCTCTTTCCAAACTGCTTGTCATCCAAACACTAATCCTGTCTGGAGGAAACTCACATGACTTAGGACCTCAACTTGTCTCTATATTTTAATGCACAATTTCCTGAAGTAAACAATGATTACTTCACACACCATGAGACAGGACCAAATGATGGAAAATTGAGAGAAAATATAGATCTTAGAAAAAATTAACAAGAGTTTTAGATATTGAATTTAATATGCTCAAGAAAATAGAAGACAAATGGAGTATTTGCTGTAATATTTAGGATCTATTAAAACCTAAATGGAAATTCTAGAACTGAAGAATACACTAACTGAAGTAAAGAATTCAATTCAATAGATACACTTAATAGTAGATAAACATTGAAAAAAAAAACTAGTGAAAGAAAGATAGGCAGTGAAAAATACCCAGACTGAAGTAAAGAGAGAAAAGATGAAAAAAAATACAGGGAAGTGGATGTGGCTCAAGCAGTTGAGCTCCTGCCTACCACATGGGAGGTCCTAGGTTTGGTTCCCAGTGCCTCCTAAAGAAAACAGGCATGACAGTGAGCTGATGCAATGGGCTGACATGACACAATGACTCAGCAAGGCACATGAGCAAAACATAATGAGAGACATAACAAAGTAGGGAGCGGAGGTGGCTCAAGTGACTTGGGTGCCTCCTTTCCACATTGGAGGTCCCAGGTTCAATTCCTGGTGCCTCCTTAAAAAAAAGGAAGAGAAGACCAGCACAGAATGAAAGCATACCACAGCAAATGCAAACAACAAGGGGGTGGGGAGAAATAAATAAACAAAGTAAATCTTAAAAAAAAACAACAACATAAAAGAGCACAATATACCTATGGGACTTGGTGAAAATTCATGTTAATCGAAGTCCCAGAAAAAGAGGAACAAAAAATAGTGAAGAGCAATATTTGAAAACATTATGACTAAGAGTTTTGCAAAATTAAAGGTATATATAAAGCCAAAGATTCAAGAAGACCTATAACCCCAAACAGAATGAATGCACAAAGAAAAACATCCCTAGGCATATCTTAGTACATTGGCTGAATATCAAAGACAAAAAAAACTAAAATGAGTCAGATAAAATGATATGTTAAAGGCAATGTGATAACTTCAGAGCACCAAAAGAACCATTGAATAACTAGATTCTCTTCTATGACTAAGTATTCTTTAAAAAATGAAAAAAGAAGTCAAAATGAAGATATGGCCAACAACAAAAGCCAGAGATTATTATCATCTGCAGACCAGCACTAACTATTCAATATTAATAGTAAAGAGAGTCCTTTGAAGAAAGAAAATGATCCTAAAAAGAATTATGGAGATCAATGAAGGTTTCAAAGCAATGGAAAGGCTGAATACGTAGGTAAGCATACACAGATATTGATTATACAAATAACAATAATATTGTTATCTTGTGTGGGGGTGAAATACATACATGATTAACATACTTGCAACAATAGGAAGAAGGTGGGAAAGAAGTAACTGGAGTTAAAATTATTCTAAGGTCTTTACATGCCAGGTAAGAAGCAAAAGGAATAAATTCTAAAAGACTCTAATAAGTCGAGTATGTATATCACTATTTCAATAACATATAAGTCTCATAGTAAAAAGGGAAAAATAAATTAATAAAGCTCACTGATTAATCCAAAGAAGGCAAAAAAGGAGAGAAGAAAAAAGATTACAGAATGGGTGGGATATATAGATCGTAAATAATATGATGGTATGTATAAACCAAATATATCCATAATTATATTCAGTATAATCAGACTATATAGCCCAAAAGACAAAGATATCAGAATTAGTTAAGGAACAGTAGCAACAAAATCATATATATGTTGGTCTTAAGAAACATACTTAAACATAATGGCTTACGAGAAACTGTATGCAGAAACGAATGGCGACATCCTCTATTCTCTCTCCGGGTTGTGTTGATTTCCAGCTTCTGGCTCTTCCCCACGGCCTTCTTTCTGTCTGAATTTCTTCTGCTTAGAAAAGACCTTAGTGATTTGGATTAAGGCCCAACCTCATTCAGTCGGGCCAAACTTTAACTAAAATATCATCTTCAAGAGATCCTACGTATAATGGGATCCCACCCACAAGAACGTGAATAAGATTAAGAATACGTGTGTTTGAGGGGTACAAAATCCAACCGCCATGTTTTCCGTGGACAGGTACAGTGGGACATGGGGACAGTCTGAAGAGCAATTTGGTCTATGGCAAGGAGATACGAGCAGGATTGGTGGACTGTTCAGAAAAGGCAAACAGAATTCCTACATTTCCACCCTTGTCTCTGCAATGAGCCCTGTGGTTAGTGGCTTCAGAATTCTCAAGTTCCCAAATGGGACACTGCTTTCCACAAGGCTCTCCTTTAGCACCTGCTGGACTCCCTGACATTCCCTCCAACTTTGCCCAGTTCCCGCTGGTGACATCTTACACATACTTGAGCCAGCTTACCTGATATTTCCTAACAACACTTTCCTCTTCCCCCCTCTATGTTGTCTTCATTTTTCCATATCTTTATTATAGAACCTATTACTCCTGTAAATTTGTATTAACAAATATATCTCCTTGACATAGAACTTTTGAATTCTGAAGTTCTTGTGAGTCAAAGGCTGTAACTTTCTTGTTTAAAAAATGCAATTTGAAGCACAGTTCCATGGTAAATATTTGAAGAATAAAAAAATTTATAGAAAAGAAACACCCAGAAGTATGTCAACATTACAAAGTTGTATCGTTTGTATTGCTCTGCTGTAATAATACATCAAAAATGATATGGCAAACCTAAATGACTTCAGTTATACAAAAAAGGTTAAATGGACAATGATGCATAAAAAAGGAGTAATAAATTCCTTTCATTTAGTTTTTATTTCTTTGTGATCAGAGACATATAGAAATCTTTCAAACAACACTGGAAAGTTAAACTGAATGACAAACATATATTCCCTTTTGTTAAAAGAAAAGGTAAATTTAAAAGTTCCCTAGTATTAACATTTGCTTAATACTTCAACAGATCACTGAAAAAGTCTCTTAAAAATTCCTAAAATACAATTGTGCTTTACCTTAAGTAAATCCAGTAATGACAGCTCAGATTTACACACAGAGAAAATAATACACACACCCACACACACAAATTATGGACTGATGACTGTTTAATAAACAATTCATCATCGGATTTCTTCATACAGTAAACTCTGCTCATCACACCAAAATGTAGTTTTATATATGAAAATATAATTTAACCACAATTTCTCCAGAATATGGTAGTTACACAAAATTAGCACTACTAGCCCAACCAACCAAGCTCACCTAGAAAAGGAAATGCTGGCTCATGTCTGGCATGCCATTAAGCTTTTAAACCTGACCCAGTCTATTTAATTATGTTTACCTCTAGTTTCAATGAAAAAGCCAAGTTATGAGGGTAAATATGCCATTTTTAAGAAGAATGATTACATATTCAAGTCTTTTGAGAAAAATATTAGCATGTTATGTGTGGCTTGGCTCTTTGGAGATATTTTGTATAATACGCAAGTCAAAACCATTTTAGGTGATTCCCCTAAGGAAGTGGTAAAAACACACTGCAAAAAAAACCCAGAAAGGTTAAGAGTTTAGCTTTCAAAAGTTCAACGATTGACTGCTGCCAATTCACATTTATTGGATTTTTCACTCTCATGTTAATATCATCTTGGTTTTTACTGGAAGAGTTAAAGTTACTCATTAGGCTCCATAAGTAGGATATAGTGTGTGTATATAAACAGAGAGAAACCAAGAGCCAGATAGAAGGGACTAAGATAAAAAGAAGGTAGAGAGGTACAGAGAAGAAAGGCAGTGGAAAAATGGCAGTATATGCAACAGATTATATGTAGATACACAATAGCTCATGTGCAGATACATAGTCTATGGGTTAGTTTTCTATTGCTGTGATAACAATCACTGCAAACTCAATGGCTTAAAGCTAAACCAGAAGCCACTCCTTCTGCAGCACGCCCGCAATCCATGTGTTGGATTGTGTGCTCTTTCCTTGTTTCTTAATAAACTTTTAACTCTTTTGCCTAAAAACAAGCAAACAAACAAACTCAAAAAGCAAACCCAATGTATTATCTTCCAGTTCAGGAGGCTAGAAGCATGACAAGGGTCTCCCTAGACTCGAATCAAGGGCTTCCCAGGGCTGCCTTTCTTTCTGGAGGCTCTGGGGGCAATCCATTTCCTCACCCGCCCAGGTGGTTGGCAGAATCCAGTTCTCTGTGGTTGTGGCCGGCGGTTCCAGCTTCTAGAGCCACCTGCAGGGTTTGGCTTGAGGCCCCTTACGCTGTCAGTGCCAGCGATGCGAGGCCAGTTCCTTCTTTCCTGCTGGCTCCTCTGCTGCATCTCTCACTGTTTATGGTGGGGCGGAGTGTCGCTTATTCCACATATCTGTCTATTTAAACAGAAGAATAGAATATCAATGTCAAAATTTATTTAAATTCTCTAAATATGTATTATGCATTGATCCTTTGTCTTTGAATTGAATTAGCTACTCAGCATCTAATGATTATCAAGTAATACAAAGCAAATGATTTCACAGTTGTTTCAAGAATAAAACATCAAAAGATCTCATAATTTGATCATCATCATCAGAAATCAAAACCTATAGAATAAAATAAAATTTCATGAATCCATATAAAAATGAATAAATAAACAAATAAATGGGATTTTTTCTTAGAGTAGAACAAATGTGGATGAGATGATAGAATTAGACATTTAACATTTGGGTGCCAACTTGTAATAATTGTGTCAGGAAAATGCCATCAATGGATGCTAAATCTATTGAGTGGTGGACAACAGGATATTTATGTAGTTTCAAGATATCTTCCCTCAAGAAATTGTTTAACTACAAATGGGAAATAGAAGCTTTAGTGTAAAACAAAACAAAACAAAACAAAACAAAACAAAACAAAAAACAAGAAACAAAATAACAACAACAAAAAGCCTGGAAGCCACAGCCTTAAACAAATGATCAAAGTTATCATCACCAATACTGAGGCAAATAAACACCGCATGCCTCCTGACATGATACACTGAGAAGGGCACGATGTTACTTCTTTGGTATTCCTTCCACAAATCATAATATAAATCTAATAATGAGGAAACACCAGGCAAACCCAAATTGAGAGGTGTTCTAAGAAACAAATGGCCCATACTCTTCAAAAACACAAAGGTCATGAAGGACAAGAAAGACAGAAGAACCCTTCCAGATTCACAGCAAAGCTAGGGACAGGAAAATAACTGCAACAGATTATCTTGGATTAGATCCTGTCCCAGGAAAAATCATTTATTTTGTGATAAAGGAAATTATTGAAACAATTGGCCAAATTTAAATAAAGTCTGTATGCCAGAGACTAGGATAGTATTACCAATATCTTGATTTTGATAATTGTACTCTGGTTATGCAAAAGAATACCCTGGTTTTTAGGAAATGCATGCAGAAATGGTTAGGAGTAAAGGAAGGTTATGTCTTCCTCTCAAATGATTCAGAAAAAGTGTTACTATTCATGTAGACATACAAATAGAATGGTAGAACAAATGTGGTAGAATATTAAAGTTAGGGGAATCTGACTGAAATTCCCCAAGTTTTAAACCACTAGCTGGATGGCTTAAAACAACAAAAATATATTGTCTCAGAGTTCCAGAGCCTGGAAATCTGAAATCTAGTTGTCGGCAGCCAGGCTTCCTCTGAAGACTGTAGGGCTCTGGCAGTGCCTTGCCGGCCAGCCAGGGCTTGTGGCTTGATCCAACACTGCCTCCATCACATCTTCTCTGTCTGTCTGAGTCCCAATATCCTCTTCTTCTAGGGTCCACCCTAATCCAGTTGGCCTCATTTTACTTAATAACATCTTTAAGCATCACTAAGGAAGGTGCTTAGTATTCACTATGCAGAAATACAATTTTGAAATAAGTAACATTGGTATGATATATTTTGAATGAAAGATATTCTCTTTTCATTAACAACCACAATTTTTTTTTTATCAGTAGACATTGCTGAAGGGAAATTTTTATCAGGAGACTTACTAAGGCAACTGCTAATCCCTTATAATTTATAATACATAAACTTAATGGCAGGTGCCTGAGAATGTTTTTAAATGAAGCTAAACAAATATGGATCCATTGGGGAGAAAAATGAGCTAATAGGTTCTGACAGTGAAATGAAGTTCAAGCAGAGAGCAATGTTTTGTCAATCAACAGACAAGTTTAAGTTTACAAAAATGGAAAGCAGGAAAACACCAGTTAAAAAAAAGATAAGTCATGCAAATGAGAACTTCTCCCTATCTAAAGAGGTTTTAAAAATCCCCCTAAGTATCCTTTACTTTATCCACAGATACTACTGCCTGAAATAGAACGGGCAGTAAAGAGCTGCTGAATCACTATGTATGTCTATCAAACACATACTCAGTGTCAGAGAGGATGTGGAGCAACTGAAATTCTTATGTATTGCTGATTTGAGAGTATAAAATAATACAATCACTTTGGAAAGCTGTTTGGCAGTTTCTAATAAAGTTGAACCTCCAGCTACCTTACCGCCCTGTCATTGCACCCTAAACTTTTACCCTGGAGAGATGAGCACATATGTTCCACAAATAGACTTGTATGTGAATGTGCAGGAAGTACTACTCATAGAAGTCCCAAACTAGGAAAAACTCAAATGTCCAACAACAGGAAAATAGATCAACTAATTGTGGTATAGCCGTGCCATGAAATACTGCTCAGCAATAAGAATAACAAACAACTCATACCCACAGTAGCATAGATAATTCTCACAAAACTGTACTAAGCCAAAGATTCCAGACAGAAAAGGAATATATAGTAGATGATTCTATTTACATCAAGTTGAAGAAAACACAAAATTAATTTATGGTGATAAAAATTCAGAACACTTGTGGATTTTGGAGGAAAAGTGGAGGCATTGATGGGGAAGGGGCACAAAGAACTCTCTAGGGTGATGGAAATCATCTCATGATCTGGTTGACGGGGTGTACAAATGCTTCAAAATCCATCCAGCTGTATGCTTAAGATTTGCTCATTTTGCAGAATATAAAGTAAATTTCAATCAAGTACTGTTAGCATAAATAAAAGTCTATGGCTGTCCAGCCATGGATTTGTCCCTTAACCCACTCAGCAAACGAGGTCCTCATCACCTCACTTACTTGCCTGGTAGACTGTGAAGTGCTACCTTTACAGGAGGGTCCCACGGGAAAATAGTTACAACCATTTCTTAAAGAAGATATATAAGCTCATGGGCTAGCGAAGAAACGACTGCACCATAGCCAATTTGCCTCATTTTTTACTGGAAGAGCTTGAAGAGCCCTGGCACCTTCCACAACTGGAACATTAAATTCCCCGAGTGGAAATGGACCTGGAACAAGCACATGACAAGGTGAGTTTCTCGAGAAGGTGAGGGACACAGGAGCTCCTCTCACTGAAATATTTGCCCAGAGATATTTTTGTTCCTGAGAATGAAATGTAAATTTGTTTCCAGTAGCCTGAGGTGGGATAGTGGTTTTTATGGTTTTGCTTCAAAAACTGATGAAAATTGGGAGTGAGTTCATCTCTTTTTATAAGGTTATTTGGTGAGGTTTTCCAATATGATCTAATCTTGCTCTGGAAAATGAACTAAAAGGAGTAGACTGGTTGTTAGGAATGAGTTCACTAGCCCCACTTTATAGCCATCCAAGGAGATGTCTTCATGGAAGTCATCTTCCACAAAGATGCTGTCCCAGCTGGGCTTGAGGACCTCCCTGTGACTTCAGAGGGACTTCCCAAGGCAGAAGAGGGCAAAGTCCCATCCAAGCCTTTCATATTTTAAGTGTGCTTGTCTTTCCATTACCTGCTCCTATTTTCAGAGCTGTATAATTTAACTTCCCAAATTAAGACCAGGTCAAAAACCAAAAACCTCTGCTCACCCTCAGACACAATCTATTGTGCCTGAGTGAAAAACAACACCAACACATTTATTTTTCCCTGTTGAAACAACATAGGTGGATTGTGCTAATATTAAAACTTTCCAAAGCATACTTGATTTGAGTGAAAAACAACCATACTGGTCTAATAAAATTAGCCAACTGCCACAGTTAAAGGGGGAAAAAAGTGAAGAATTCTGGCTAGATAATATTTTGCATGCTGACCTACAAGCTCACACTCAGTAAGGTGAGCAAAGAGATTGTGTGTGCATTTTTACATTATATGTATTTTCCTGTATTTGCTTTCCCAATCCATTGTAGGTACCCCACTTTTTTTCCTGTTACTCTACACTGCCTACATGAGTTACATATTCATTTTACTAAGTCTTATATGGCCCCTTTTCTAACTTTTATCAATATTGCTATTATCCTTCTTCCTTTCTCACATCTTTTGATTCCTCTGGCCCTAATCTTTTGCCTTCAAGGAAACATAGAAAGAAGTAAGGAAATAAAATAAGAAGAACAAAGTGTCAAAGAGAATACTTAACACACACACAGAACCACCAGCTAAATAAAACTCTAGAGCAGAGAGAGAAGTTAACCAACTGAATAAACCCATCAAGACAAAACGATGATTAGAGGGCAACAAAAAATTACAAACCACACTGAGAAACAGGAAGACATGGACCAGTCCAATGAACAAACTAAAAACCAGGAAGAGATGCAGAACATCAAACAACTAATCAAAGCTTTCCAAACAAATATCGTGGACCAACTTAATGAAGGATATTAAGAAGACACTGGGAGAACATACTGAAGAAATTGTAAACATACATAAAGATAGCAGATATGATGGTGATCAATGGCACAATACAAGAAATAAAAAAGATGCTGGATTCACATAACAGCAGATTTGAACAGGCAGAAGAAAGAATTAGTGATGTGGAAGACAATACATCTGAAATCAAGCAGATAGCAGAACAGATAGACAAAAAGATAGGAAAAATCCAGCAGGGACTTAGGGATTTAACCAACAACACAAAACGCACAAACATATGCATTATAGGCATCCCAGAAGGAGAAGAGAAGGGAAAGGGAACAGAAGGAGTGTTGAAGGAAGTAATGGCTGAAAACTTCCCAACCCCATTAGAGACCTGGACCTAATAGACATATAAAGAACATTACACCCAAATACAGCAGGATTTACATTCTTCTTGAGTGCACATGGATCATACTCCAAGATAGACCACATGCTAGGCCACAGAACAACTCTCAATGAATTCAGAAAGATTGAGATTATACAAAGTAATTTCTCCAACCACAATGGAATGAAATTGGAAATCACTAAGGGCCAGAGAAACAGATTAGGCACAAAGATATGGAAGTTAAACAACACACTCTTAGACAAACAGTGGGTCAAGGAGGAAATCTCAAAAGAAATCAGTAACTACCCTGAAACTAATGAAAATGACAACACAACATATAAAAACCTATGGGATACAGCCAAAGCTGTCCTGAGGGGGAAGTTCATAGCCATAAATACATATATTAAAAAAGAAGAAAGAGCTAAAATTGAAGACCTGACTACATACCTGGAGGAATTGGAAAAACAACAACAAACTAAACTTAAAGGAAGTAGAAAGAAGGAAATAACAAAGATTAGAGCAGAGCTAAATGAAATAGAGAATAAGAAAGCACTAGAAAAAATAAACAAAACCAAAAGCTGGTTCTTCAAGAAGATCAATAAAATTGACAAACCCTTAGCCAGACTAACAAAGAAAAAGAG
>JAQZBX010043673.1:0-21593 GCA_029593785.1 Cabassous unicinctus | reverse complement strand
TTTTTTTTTTTTTTTTTTTTAGGTAAGTGAGTCCCAGGTTCTTATATAAATAATTTCATTGCACCTTGACTCCATGACACAGGAGTAGCTAAATAAACTTGGCTATTTAAAAATTCACAGAAATGAAGAACCCATTCCAAGCAAATCATGGGACCTTTGCAGCCCCAGAGGAGAATCTTCAGGGTCTTCTCTCCTTGGTCATCAAATATAGCATATATTTTGTTGGGTGGAACTTTCTCAGGAAAACTTTCTCATAGACAATTGCTAGTTGTTTTGAGAATAGCATTTCCCTCCTCTTGCTCATCACATGCATGTAAATAAATGGTGTATGATTTTCAGCATGTTTTCAAACTTCTGTCCAGAAAATTTTGCTTCTTTTCCCTACAACTTTAAATTTCTATTGCTGTGGTTACTTTTTCCTGTTTCTATAGTTTCCAGTAAGTGTTCTAATGAATCTGAAGCTGTGACTGTTGCCTAGCAACTTTTGGCTTCCTATGCTGATGGATGAGGAGACAGAGAATATGATAATAATCTTGGACCAGCTGTAGTTTGGCCAATGTTGAGGGAAACTAAATGGGTGTTTGAGGAGGAAGATGATGAAGATTAATGAGTTTCATGGGATCAACTGTACCAGTAAGGATGTTACTTCTTTCCTTTTCTCCCATGTTAATTCATTGGTAGAGATTGTTGCTGGGTAAACTGTGGAAGATTGGGTGGTATGTTAGTCTTTACTCAGGGCAAGAGCAGATTTGAGCAGTGCATTATGGACATTTTCAGGGACTCTCATGATGATTGTCACAGTCTTTAAGCTTCTCATGGGTCAGTCAGCTCTTCTCTGAAGCTCCATCCAATTCAGATAAATACTTCATATTAAATGTTTGCTCTTTGCTTTTCACTTTCTGCCTGTGGGATTCAACAGTGTTACTGCTGACTATAGGTCATTAAGCATCATGTGCACTTGCAGAGTTTGCTTATAAGTTCAGGTGTTAAATGCCTTGTAAAAAACTTCAACTGAGGAGAGATAGGACCCTATAAATAAATACTTTTCATATGATTAATGCAGATTTCTTTTTTAAATATATTTTTATTTATTTTTAAAAGATATTTAGATTACATAAAATGTTACATAAAAAAATATAAGGGATTCCCATATGCCTCACTCCCCAGACCTCCCACTTTTCCCCACATTAACAACTTCTTTCCTTAGTGTGGTACATTCATTTCAGTTGATGAACATATTTTGAAGCATTGGCACTAAGCATGGATTATAGTTTACATTGTAGTTTACACTCTCTCCCACTCAATTCTATAGGTTATGGCATGATGTATAATGGCCTATATCTGTCATTGCAATGTCACTCAGGTCAATTCCAAGTCCTGAAAATGCCCCCATATTACAACTCTTTTTCCTTCTCCCTGACTTCAGCACCTCCATTGGCCAAACTCTCCACATCAAAAATATAATTTCTTCTATTGATAGAATGACAATAAGTTTATAGTAGAATACCAGTAAGTCTACTCTAGTCCATATTTTATTCCCCAATCCTAAGGATTCTGGGATGGTGATGCCCACTCCACCTCTAATTGAGAGAGGCCTTCAATATCATATGACTAATGAATGGGACTCTCCTGCTTGCTGTTGTAAACATTCTCAGACCCTTGGTGCCATGGTTGTCCATCCTCACCTCCTTGTTAGTTGTCCTGGATGAGTCTAATGAACTGGAGAGTAGGTGTTGCAACTCCACTGAGGCTCAGGGCCCAGCTGGCACATTGACAGCCCAGAGATACAAGTCTCTTGGACATACACCTAACAATTCCAGCAACTACCGTAGGTTCAAATAAAAGGGAAAGAAGAGGCAAATGTAGAGAAGTCACATCTGAGTTCAACACTGTCACACTTGGGAGTACAAACTCCATAGAAAGACCTAATGTCAAGGCACCAAGCTCCAGAGCTATCTGCCATGACCATAGGGCCTGGATGTCTCTGGAGCCCTCAGAAGCCCCACTATTTGGGGTAGTATATACTTTGGCCATATATGAGATCCTGCTGAGATGTGCATAAGTGTTACCTCTCTGATGACCTCCCTACTCACTTGGCAGACTCTTAGCCATATAAACTCATTTGTCTTTAACTTTTCCTCCTTTTCTGCAAGGTCTTTTTCCAGTTGTTTCACCAACCATTGCTTGGTAATAATTCCTCAGTGCCACGGAGGCTCATGCCTGGGAGTCATGCCCCTCACTGGGGAGAATGTAATGTATTTATATGCTCAGTTTGGCTTAGAGAGAGGCCATATTTGAGCAACATGGAGGTTATCAACATGTAACTTCTAGGCACTTTATAACATTAGGCTAAATTGCAAATTCACGAGCAAAATTCTCATAAGCATTGTCATCTATATCAAGGGCCCATCAATGGACCATCTTTCTTCACTAGTCATTGTCCCTGTACTTGGGAGATTGTTGCTGTTCCATTAGAGAATATGGCAGAGGTCTCCAGGATGGAAATTCAATAATCTTTCATTTTTACTGTGAATCTCTAGCCACTGTGAAATGCCTCATGAACATTTGAACATATTTATATACCTTATATGTATGCCCAGGTGAACTTCTTCCCATATATTCCCCCATCACTGACACCCCACACCATTGATCCTCCCCTGCCCTATTTGTAGCCCTTCTGTGATCCAAAACCTCTTCAAAAATGAAGCCAAGAATATTTCCAAATTTGATTAATAGGAAAATGAAATAATAATAGTAGGTTTAAACATGTGAAATAAAATACATAGTAATTTAGAAAAATTAAAACTAAAGTAAAAAAATGCAGTAATAAAAAATTAAAAATGTTTAAAAAATTAAAAATTAAAAAAAATGCCATTTTGCTATTCATCACTGTAATATCTGTTTTCCTGTATGTACAGAGGCATTTTTCTTCCATTTCTTCCCCTTATTTTTTTAAAATATTGTCTTCAGAGAAGTTTTAGGTCACAGTACAGTTACATACAGAACATAGGTGAATCCCATTTACCCAACATCCTTCCTTTTTCCCCCTTCCCTATTCATAAACTTTTTACATGTGAATGGTTCATTTGTTACAACTGCTGTATAAACATTGAAACATAGCTACCAACCATGGCCAATGGCTTGCATTATGGTTTACAATTTAGACCATACACTTTCATAATTTTTTGATGAAATTTAACATGGCCTGTATTCATCATTGCAACATCATGCAGAACACTTCTATTGCGTCCTAAATACCTCTGCTTCCATCTATTCTATTCCTCCCTCCCCCTCTCCTCAGGGCCCACAGTGACCACCAGGCTTCATTCCTTGAAGGATAAAATTCATAGATACTTGCTACAATGCTGAGGGCTTGACACACTTGTCTGTTAGGAACCACCCATGCTCTCGTGAGTGAGACACACCCCCATTTGTTGGAGAACGTATCAGACCTCCCCCGCATGGGAGTCCAACTCCTTCCCACTCATTATGTGGGCTTCCCCTCATTGATACAGCACACTATGACTAAATGATCACTTGCACATTCCCTAGAAGACTGTCTCAGGTGCTCCCTGTCCTGCATGCCCCCATCCAACACCCTAAATCAGTAACCCTTAATTATCATATTGCCAAAAGAGTCTTCTCAACATTGTAGCTTCACCCACGTGCCCAATAATACCCAGGGTACACCTGCTCCTTCCCTCAACCCGCCCCCCATTTCAGTGGACTGTTCAACATATCCTGCACACCCTACCCACTGGTCAAGCTTGCAGCATGCAATGCAACAGTTTCCCAACACCCCTGTCATATCCCTTCACTGAGCAACTACTCAGTTCCACCTAATCATAAATTTTGCCCATATGGGTGTTGACTCACAACCTACTTCTCCCTTCCTATTTCATGTAAACATATCTTCCAGACTCTAGCTGAGTTGGCTCAATTTGCATAATTCATATCAGAGAGGTCATGTAATATTTGTCCTTCAATGCCTGTCTTGCTTCACTCAACATAAGGTCCTCAAGTTTCATCTATGTTATCCTGTGTGTTAGTATTGTGTTCCCTTTTATAGCTAAGTAATATTCCATTGTATGTAAATCCACATTTTGTTTATCCATTAATCTGTTGATAGGCATTTGGGTTGATTCCAACTTTTGGCAATAGTGAATAATGCCACTTGAACATTGGTGTGCATATATCTGTTCATGGCCTTGCTTTCAGTTCTTCTGGGTATATACCTAGCAGTGGAATTTCTTGGTCATATGGCAGACCTCTAGTTAGTTTTTTGAAGAACCATCAAACTGTCCCCCACAATGGCTGGGCAATTCTACATTCCCAACAGCAGTGGATGAGTGTTCCTATTTCTCCACATCCTCTCCAACACTTGTAGTCTTCATTTTTTTTAAATGGCCACCAGTCTAATGGGTGTAAGATGGTATGTCATTGTAGTTTTGGTTTGAATTTCCCTAAAAATTAGTGATGTTGAAAATTTTTTCATATGCTTTTTTGCCATTTGTATTTCTTCTTTGGAGAAGGGTTTGTTCAAATCACTTTCCCATTTTTTAAATTGTTTGTCTTTATTTCAGAGTTATAGGATTTCTTTATATATGCTAGATATTAGGCTCCTATCAGACATATGTTTACCAAATATTTTCTCCCATTGGGTAGACTGTCTTTTCACTGTCTTGACAAACTCCTTTGAGGTGTAAAAGATTTTAATTTTGAGGAGGTCCCATTTATCTGTTTTTTCTTTCACTACTCATGCTGTGTTTGGGTGTGAATTTCATGAAGTCATTTCCTATTACAATGTACTGTAGATGCTTCCTTACATTATCTTCCAAGGACTTTATGATCTGGATATTATATTTAGATCTTTGATCCATCTTCAGTGATTTTTATATAAGGTGTGAGATGGTGTTCCTTTCTCATTCTTTAGGTTATGGATATCCAGTTCTCCAAGCATCATTTGTTGAAAACTCAATTCTCTCTCAGTTGAGTAGGCTTGGTGGCCTTGTTGAATATCAGATGACTGTATATGTGAGGTTCTATATCAGAACTCTTAATTTGGTTCCATTCATCAGTATGTCTCTCCTTGTACCAATATCATGCATTTTTAACCAGTGTGACTTTTTAGTATGTTTTAAAGTCAGATAGTTTGACTCCTCTGATTTCATTTTTCTTTTTCAATATGTCTTTGGCTATTTGGGGCCTCTTGCCCTTCCAAATGTATTTCATAGTTTTTCCAATTCAGTAAAAGTTGCTGTGATGATTTTTATTGGGACTGCATTAAATCTGAAGATTAGTTTGGGTGAGATAGATCTCTTAATGATGTTTAGTCTTCCTATCCAAGAACAGGGAATATTCTTCCATTTATTTAAGTCTCCTTTGATTTCCTTTAACAGTGCTGTGTACATTTCTGTGTATATGTCATTTATATCTTTAGCTAAATTTTTACCTAGGTATTTGAATTTTTTAGTTACTATTGTAAATGATATTTTTTTCTTGATTTCCTCTTCAGATTTCTCATCACTGGTGTTCAGAAATGCTACTAATTTTTGTACATTGATCTTATAACCTGTGAATTTACTGAAGTCATCTATAAGTTCTAGAAGCTTTGCTGTAGATTTATCAGGGCTTTCTACATATAGGATTGTGTCTTCAAATAGTGAAATTTTTACTTCTTTCTTTCCAATTTGGGTGACTTTTACATCTTTTTCTTGCCTCAGTGCTTGAGCAAGTACTTCTATGACAACATTAAATAGGAGCAGTGATAGTGAGCATTCTTGTCTTGTTCAAGATCTTAAAGCGAAAGCTTTTAGCATTCCACCATTTTATATAATGCTAGCTATGGTTTTTTCATATATACTCTATCATGTTCAGAAAGTTTCCTTCGATTCCTATTTTTTGCAGTATGTATTGGTCAGGGTTCTCTAGGGAAACAGAATCAACAGGAGATATCTGTCAATAATATGATATTTTATAAGAGTATCTCACATGACTGTGTGGATGCACAAGTCCAGGTTCTGCAGGCAGGCTGCAAACCAGGGGCTCCAATGAAAGTCCAATGAAGGTGTCTGAAGTTGTGATGCCCAGTTTGCCTTTATATACATAGAAAAGGGAATTCAACAGCTTGGAGAGATTGGAATGCTAGAATGGATTTTCCATTTGAGACCTGCCCACCCACCCCAGGAATGTCCAGAGAACACACCTTTAACCAGGACTGTGAGGAATAAATTTTTAATACTAACCTCATCTTCCCTAAAGTGCCCTATTGTTGCTCTTCTCTGTAGTCCAGATATTACTGTAGGGAGGGCTGTAATGGAATTAGAATCCTTAAATATTTGGGGGATAATCTGGATCTCAATCCAGTGGTAAAAGTCAAGTATCAGCAGTTAATTGCCAAAGGCAAAGTGGGCATGGCTACCGCAATGAAAAGCAGATTCAAAGCTGCATTCAAAATAGTCTGAGTTGCTTGGAGTTATGGCATTGGCTAATAGTTCATGGGGTACCTAAAAGTGAAATTATCATGGGAATGAAATGAAAACACTCTGAAGCATTGCATTCTTTGGGGGAGGCACTGTTTATTGGAACACCCTCAATATATATACTGTCAACTATATCAGGAGGCATGCCCAAGGAATTGCTGCACGTGAAAGTCCTCAGAAAGTTTTATTCACAGGAGATAATGGAGAGGCAGAAAGCTCTAATTAAGTAAGAGGGTAAAGTAAGAAAGTCCTCATTGTTTTCATCAGGAAATGATAGCAGCAGCTTTTTCCCATGCAGCAGTAATTTGATTGTACAAGGCAGGTTCCAATTGTTGCAAATTGATTGCTTCATTAACATGTTTTAATTCTTTTATTGCCCCTTTAGATAAAGTTCTAGGGGAATTAAGCCTAGCATCACCTTTCAAAATGTTAAATAAGTTGGTTAGTTGCCCTAACCAACAGGCTGGGATGCAGCCAGTTAATAGCACAAAGTACTTTTTGTAAGATATTCAAGGTTATTTAAGGTTGACTATTTAACTGAATTCTTTGGGGCCTAATGGTTCTTCATGACACCACAAAGTCTAAATATTGCCAGAGGTCAGTGAGTTGTATCTTTTCAGGAGAAGTGCAATATCCAAACTTGGCCAATTGTTGTTGTGTGGTCTTAAACATTTCTGCCAGCTGTTGATCTGTAGGGGCAGCCATAGGAATGTCATCCATATAATGATAAATATAGGCTTTAGGAAACTGGACATGAATGGGTGCTAAAGCTTCAGCAACAAAATATTGAAAATAGTAGGACTGTTCATCATGCCCTGAGGTAACAGGAAGCTTTTTGTGGGCTCTGAATTATTAAGAACAGGTAAAGAAAAAGCAAATCTGATTTTGTCTTTTGGGTCCAAAGGGATAGTAAATAAACAGTCTTCTAAATCTCTAACAAAGGGTGGATAATCTCTGGGTAAAATTGCTGGATTAGGTAACCCATTCTGTAATGGACCCATAGGTGCATAGTTTCATTATTTTTTCTTAAATCAGGTAACAAGCACCATCTTCCTGACTTTTTTGGAATGACAAAAATAGAGGTATTCAATGGGCTAGTAGAGGGCTCAATATGTCCGAGATTTTATTTTTCTTCCCTAACAATTGAGCCTATTTCAAGGTTATGGGTAAGGGGTTAATTCGAACATCAGCAATCATCAAAAATATGTCATTTTCCAAATGAATTTCCATTAAGTAAATCTCTTCCCAAAATATTGGTTGGAACTTCTAAAATAAATGGTTCAATGTGGGCAATTTGGTTTCCCACACATAGCAGCAGAGAGATTTAACACTGCAGTGCTTCTTGTGGCCCTCCCACACCAGTTATATGTTGAAAGGCATGTCAAAGGGGCCAAGAAGTTGGCCATTGACTGTGAGATATTATGAAAACATCCACACCTGTGTCAATTAAGCCTTTAATAGACATACCATTAATTTTGATATCTAAAAGGGGTCTCTCACCTGTGATGGCTTGAACCCAAGGAATTTGATTTTCCCCAGTGCTTCCAAAACTTTTACTGAAATATATTACATTACCTGTATTAGGAAACCTGTAGGGAAGCAATAGCAACTGGGCAATATGGGTTTGAGCTTTTATAACTTGATAAGTTCCTGAGGACACCATAATTTTAATTTCTCCTACATAATCTGAGTCTATAAATTCAGGCCGAATAGTGATGCCCCTGCAATTTATGCTAGATCTTCCCAATATTAATCCCACTAAACCTTCTGTAATAGGCCCTTTCACTCCTGAATTGGCCAGATATACTTTATTTTGTTCTTTAAGTATTAATTCTTCAGTAGTGACAAGGTCCAGGCCAGCACCTCCCTGGGTGGCAGCACATAAGTCTGCCACAGATTGGAAAGCTGTGGGGGCACAGCTGAATGGCTCTGTTTTGATTGGGTATGATTGAACAAAGCCCTCTGAAAGGATTTCAAGGCACTGGAGGAATTTCCCCACTGCCTGTTTCCCAGAAGAAGATTCCCATCTTCATCAAATTTAGATCTACATTTATTTGCCCAATGCTTTCCCTTTTGGCATTGTGGACAGTCTTTAGTGGGCAGAGTGTCTTGTTTAGCTCAGCTATTTTGTGACACTCTATTATGAGGGCAATCCTTAGCATAATGACCTGGTTCTCCACATATAAAACATTTTGCTGAGGCAGCAAGAGCCATAGCTAGAGTTTGAGCTTGAAAGGTTTCAATGCCTATATTTTGACAAGTTTTAATACAAACTCCCACTGGGGTGTTTGTTTTTTTTTTTTTCGCAAAGGGGTGATGACCCTCTGACAACCTTCATTGGTATTTTCATAAGATAATTGTAAAATAAGGCTTCAGCAGTATCAGAATTATCAACTTGTTGTGATATGGCTGCCTGCAATTTATTAATGAAATCAACATATGGCTCTCTATCCCCTTGTCAAATAGCTATAAAAGATTTTTGTGCATGAGAGGTATCTGGCATTTTTGACCATGCATATTTCACAGCTGAAAAAAATTGTTCAAAATCTTGCTGATTGTATTAGTCAGCCAAATGGGTGCTAATGCAATATACCAGAGATAGGTTGGTCTTTATAAAGGGTATTTATATGGGGTAGAAGTCCACAGTTACCAGGCCATAAAGCATAAGTTTCTTCCCTCACCAAAGTCCATTGCCATGTGTTGGACAAGACAGCTGCCGATGTTTGCCATGGTTCAGGCTTCTTAGGTTCCTCTCTTCCCAGGTCTGCATTTCTCTCTGGGCTTAGCACCTCTGTTTCCTTTGCAAGGTCAGACTATTAGGCTCTCTAGGCTTTGCGTCTCTCCACAAGGCCAGCTGTAGACTATCAGGCAAATGACTTGTCTCTTTCCCAGGGCCTTCTCTCCAAGCTCTCTTACTTCCTGGGGTTCCAGCTCAAGACTCCAACATCAAAGCTGCAACAAAAAAACTGTTCTCTCTGTCCTTTGCCTTGCCTTTTATATTTGATTCCCCTACCCATCAAGGGGTGGGGCTCAAAACCCTACTGACATGGCCCAGCTAATGCCCTAATCATAACTTAATCATGCCCCAATTAGCAGACCAGTTTACAAGCATAATCCAAAATATATTTTTGGAATTCATAATTACATTAAACTGCCAAGTGGCTACACTCCACCCTCTGAATTCCAAAAATACATTACAATATTTAAAAAAAAAAACCTAAATTAGTAACAATGCATGTACAAAATCATATCATAATAACTTTAAAGAAATATAGTTTGTCTTGAGGCAAAGGTCTGTCTGCTATAGACCTCTGAAATGTACAAAACAATTTAACTGCTTCCAATACACAAATGGAAAGAAAAAGGATAAACATTTTCGTTATCATAAGGAGAAATTGGGATGTTAAACATGAGTCATGGAACCTCTACAGTTCAGTAAACATGCAGGGCATCCTCCACTCGATTTCAAAGACTGAGAGTCATTTTTAAGATGATAGTTTCTTCTCCTTGGGACCACATGGGAACCCACCCTTTCTACAGGTTTGCCCAAGGGCCATTTTCTTGGTTCCACTCTCATCAAGCATCTGGGTATTAACCAAGGTCCAGACCTCACCCTCCAAGAGTGTTGGTGTGATTGCCACACCTTATCCAATCTTTGGGTTACAGTCTTAGCCCCCTAGTACAGTGAGGTGAAGACAACATTCCCCGTAACATTTGGCATACAGGTTCAACCCTCTCAGAGCAATGGGTTGACCACCTGGCCTTCTCTAATCCATGAGGGACAGGAGCACCCCTCTCAGACCTATGGGGTGTTGACCTTAACTGCCCTAATCTTTGAGGAATGTGCTCCACCCTTCCTGTACCCTGGGGTAGCAAAACTCTTCTTGAACATCAGGTGGGAACACACACCCTCTTCAATTGCTGGGGCAAACTCACTTTCTCTGCACCCTGGGACAGTTAAACTCTTCCAGAACATAGGGTGCAAACATCCACCCTCTTCAACTGCTGCAGCAAATTCAACCTCTTTGTACACATGGGTGGGGCTCCTCTCTTGGCCCAAGATGATATCTTAATTCCTGATCTCAGCTTCCATGGTTTCCTCCTTAAAGCTGTTTCTTCTTCAATGTCTCCTTTCCATGTCCTTTTTAGTCCAAGCAGTGGTTTTGTTCATACAGTGCTCTCAAAAATGCTGTTGGTTTAGCATGCAAGAAGCAGGGGTCCAAGCCATCAGACAGTAAGACTTTCCACAAGTCTTTCCAAGATAACTGTATCTTCAATTTTGATTTACAAATTCCAAGTTTAGTAAAGTCTTCAAATGGGGCATTTTCATCAGGAATTTGATTTCCAGAAACTTGGAAGTTCTGGAATCAGTTTCTGTTTACTTTGTACCCAAAAGCCCAGTCCTTAGTGTATTTCACTCATCTAGTATTTTGCTATAAGCTGCAAGGAGAAGCCAAGCCACATTCTCTGAGTTTACCTTGGAAAGTTCTTCAACTAATGCTCAGGTTCACCATTTTCAAATTCTGTCTTCCATAAAATACCAGGAGTTAATCTTGCTAAGTTCTCTGCAACTTTAAAACCTGGATCACCTTTTCTCTGGTTTCCAATAATAGTTTCATCATTACCTTCTAAGGCATCATAAAAAGTCTCTTCAAAATGATCTAGGCCTTTTCCATCAAGCATTTCACAGTTCCTCCCCCAAAATACCCCTTACCCATTTATTAAACCATTACAACATTTTGGTAATTGCAAATGCACTTCCCCAATCCTCTGTACCAAATCCGGGATTAGTCAGCCAAAGGGTTGCTAATGCAATATACCAGAGATTGGTTGGTCTTTATAAAGGGTATTTATTTGGGGTAGAAGTCCACAGTTACCAGGCCATAAAGCATAAGTTTCTTCCCTCACCAAAATCCATTGCCACGTGTTGGAGCAAGACAGTCCCGACGTTTGCCACAGACGTTTGCCACAGTACAGGCTTCTTGGGTTCCTCTCTTCCCAGGTCTGCATTTCTCTCTGGGCTTAGCGCCTCTGTTTCCTCTGCAAGGTCAGCTGTAGACTATTAGGCTCTCTAGGCTTTGTGTCGCTCCACAAAGCCAGCTGTAGACTATCAGGCAAATGACTTGTCTCTTTCCCAGGGCCTTCTCTCCAAGCTCTCTTACTTCCTGGGGTTCCAGCTCAACACTCCAACATCAAAGCTGCAACTCAAAAACTGTTCCCTCTGTCCTTTGCCTTGCCTTTTATATTTGATTCCCCCACCCATCAAGGGGTGGGGCTCAATGCCCTAGTGACAAGGCCCAGTTAACACCCTAATCATAACTTAATCTTGCCCCTGATTAGCAGACCAGTTTACAAGCATAATCCAATATATATTTTTGGAATTCATAATTACATCAAACTGCCAAATGGTTACACTTATTATTCATATTAATTGGTGTTGTAAATTAAGATATGGACCTGATCCTGTTAATATATCATATCCTATTTGCAACCCATTTTAGAGATTATTCATAGAAAGGACAGTGCAATGCTTTCTGTACTCCATGATATTTATGCTGAATTGCACAGTGGTGAGAATGGTGTGGACTAGCTGTTTTCAATCCCATGGTGTCATCATGTAGCTAAGTCATACATTTCCCAGTAATCAAGTGGTAAAAGAACTATGTAATCCATTTTCCTTGATGCTACTATGTAATTCCCTATAGACTTCATATGGGAAAGAGTTGTAGCATCTTTGATTTTGTACTACTACTATGGGAAAAGCCACCATTTCATCACCCTGTTTTAAGGCCTCTTTCATGCATAACTGCATGCTTGACTCTGGAAATTGTGGCAAAGGAGGAGGAGGCAGCTCCTCTGAGATACCTAGGCAACCCCAGCTGTTAGAATAGGAGGCAGCAGTGGCAGTGGTAACAGGCAGTGAATAAGATCTGGCAGCGTGGAGTAGCCACATCAGTTTCCTTTTTTGCTGATGGAATATATAGCAGAGTTAATTCCACATGAAAAATTCTCCAAGTTATAATAGCACTAAAAGATATTTTTTCCACCTTGTTCAAACTTATGTTTCAAATTTTTTCCTACTTGTTCCCATAATTCTAACTTTAAAGTTCTTTTTTTAGAAATCCAAGGACAATACTTTTAAATTGTTCATAACAAGGAATGCAAATGACCTTTTTGGATTGTGCAACCAGCTGCTTTTATAAGTTGTATTGTTTTTATAAAACTATCCTGTTCTTTGGAAATTCTCTGAACCATGATGACTTAGAAACCCCTCACCATACTAGACACACTGGAAACTATCCCTAATGGATGTTGCTGTTCCCTTACCTTGGGAAGATTAGTTTCAGTTTTTGTCAGGACAAGATTAGTTTCAATTTTGTCCTTAACGTGCTGATTCACGTCGCTGATCTGGATCATACTGGGGTCCCCAATTTCCATGGGAATGAAATGAAAAAACTCTGAACCTTTGTATTCTTTGGGGGAGGCCCTGTTTATTGGAACCCCCTCAATATATAGTCAGCTATGTCAGGCGGTGTGCTCAAGGAATTGCTGTACTTGATAGAGCTCAGATTTTTTTTTTTTTTTTTTGCAGGAGATATTGGAGAGGCAGAAAGCTCGAATCAAGTAACAGTGTAAAATAAGAAAGTCCTCATTGTTTTCAGCAGGAACTGATAACAGCAGCTTTTCCCCATGCAGTAGTAATTTGCTTGCACAGAAATGCACGTTTAAACTGTTTCAAGGATAATTTAACCAAAGTGTTCACACATGAAATAGATAGGCAGTCTACTAAATTTCTGCTGGATCTGCATAAGCAGAAGTGTTCTAAGATGAGTGAACAAAACCCTAACTCACATTACAGATACGGAGAATCATTGCTCCTTAATCAACTCCCAGACTTGAGACAGTTTACAGACCTAGAGCCTCTTGAATGAGGAGAAGACCAGGTCCCCTTGGGGAAGGATCCTGGTAAACTGCCAAAATTGATACTGTTAATCTTCTTCCTACCTTTCCCCAAGGAGACCTATGGTCTTTTACCAGAGTAACTGTGCATTGGGGGAAAGGAAATGATCAGACATTTTGGGGATTATTAGACAATCACTCAGAAGTGACATTAATTTCAGGAGACCCATAACATTGCTTTGGTCCTCCAGTCAGAGTAGCAGCTTATGGAGGTCAGGTGATTGATGGAGTTTTAACTCAGGTCCTTCTAACAGTGGGTCCAGTGGTTCCCTAGACCCATTCTGTGCTTATTTCACCAGTTCCAGAATGCATAATTGGAATAGACATACTCAGTAACTGGCAGAATCCCCGTATTGGATCCCTTACTTGTGGAGTGAGGGCTATTATGGTTGGAAAGGCCAAGTGGAAGGAAGCCACTGGAACTGCCCCTACCTAGCAAAACAGTAAATCAAAAGCAATACTGGATTCCTGGAGGGATTGCATTGCAGATTAGTGCCAACATCAAGGATTTGAAGAATGCAGGGGTGGTGATTCCCACTACATCCCCATTCAACTCTCCTATTTGGCCTGTGCAGAAAACAGATGGATCCTGGAGGACAACAGTAAATTATCATAAACTTAAGCAGGTGGTGACTACTATTGCAGCTGTTCTCCCAGACGTGGTATCATTGCTTGAGCAAATCAACACTTCCCCTGGTACCTGGTATGCAGCTGTTTATATGGCGAAAGCATTTTTTTCAATTGTCATTAGTAAGTACCACCAGAAACCATTTGCTTTCAGCTGGCAAGGCCAGCAGTTTACCTTCACTGTCCTGCCTCAGGGGTATATCAACTCTATCAACTCTCTAGCCCTATGTCATAATATTGTCTGCAGGGAACTTGATCATCGCTCCCTCCCAGGAGATAACACACTGGTCCATTATATTAATTATATTATGTTGATAGGACCTACTGAGCAAGAAGTAGCAAAGACTCTAATCTTATTTGTAAGGCATTTGTGTGAGAGAGGATGGGAGATAAATCCAACAAAAATACAGAGTCCTTTCACCTCAGTGAAATTTCTAGGTGTCCAGTGGTGTGAGGCATATTGAGATATCCCTTCTAAAGTAAAGGAAAAGCTGTTGCATCTGGCCCCTCCTATGACCAAAAAAAGAGGCACAATGATTAGTTGGCTTCTTCAGATTTTGGAGACAACATATTCCTCATTAGTGTGCTAATCCAGCCCATTTACCAAGTGACCAGAAAAGCTGCTTGTTTTTATTGAGGACCAGAACAGGAGGAGGCTCTGTGACAAGTCCAGGCTGCTTTGCAAGCTGCACTACCACTTGGACCGTATGATGAAGCACATTCAAAGTTGCTGGAGGTTTCAGTGACAAAGAGAGATGCTTTCTGCAGCTTTTGACAGGCTCCTATAGAGGAATCACAATGCAGACCCTTAGGATTTTGGAGCAAAACCCTGCCATACACTGCAGATAACCACTTCCCTTATGAGAAACAGCTTTTGGCTTGCTACTGGGCCTTAGTGGAGACTGAATGCTTTACCATGGGCCATCAAGTTACCATAAGACCTCAGTTGCCTATCATGAACTGGGTATTATCTGACCCACCAAGCCATAAAGTTGGGCATGCACAGCAGCACTCCCTAATAAAGTTGAAGAGTTATATATGAGATAGGGCTTGAGTGGGTCTTGAAGGCACAAGTAAGTTACATGAGGAAGTAGTCCAAATGCCCATAGTCACCACCCCTGCCATGTTACCTTCTCTTTCCCAGCCCACAGCTTTGGTTTCTTGAGGAGTCCATTAAAATCAGTTGACTGAGGATGAGAAAATGCAGACCTGGTTTACAAATGGTTCTGCATAATATGCAGGTACAACCTGAAAATGGTAAACTGCAGCACTGTAGCCTTTTTCTGGGACATCCTTGAAGGATAGCAGTAAGGGCAAATCCTCCAAGGTGGAAGAACTTTTATCATTGCATCTGGTTTTTCATTTTACTTGAAAAAAGAAATGTTCAGAGGTGCATTTGTACACGGATTCATTGGCTGTTGTTAATGGTTTGGCTGGATGGTCAGGGACTAAGAAGGAACAGAATTGCAAAATTTGTAACAAGGAGGTCTAGGGAAAAGGTATATGGATAGACATTTCTGAGTGGACAAAAAACATGAACATATTTGTGTCCCACGTGAGTGCCCACCAGATGGTGACTTCAGCTGAGGAAGATTGTAATTATCAAGTGGATAAGATGACCCACTCTGTGGCTAATCTTCAGACACTTTCCCCAGCCACTCCTGTCATTGCCCAATGTGATCATGAACAAAGTGGCCATGGAGGTAGGGACACTCAGCAACATGGACTTACCCTCACCAAGGCTGACTTGAACATAGCCACTGCTGAATGCCCAATCTTCCAGCAGCAGAGACCCACATTCAGCCCCTGATATGGCACCATTCCTCAAGGTGACTAGCTTGCCACCTGGTGGCAGGTTGACTACATTGGGCCACTTCCACCATGGAAGGGACTGCAATTTATTTTAACTGGAATAGACACATACTCTGGATATGGGTTTACATTTCAGGCATGCAATGCTGCTTCCAAAACCACCATCAGTGGACTTACTGAATGCTTTATCTACCTCCATGGCATTCCATACAGCATTGCTTCTGATGAAGGAACCCATTTCACAGCAAATGATGTGCAGGAATGGGCACATGCCCATGGATTTCACTGGTCTTACCATGTTCCCCATCACCCTGATGCAGCTGGATTAATAGAATGGTGGAACGGCCTTTTGAAGACTCAATTATGGTGATAACTAGGTGGCAATACCTTGCAGGGCTGAGACAATGTTCTCCAGGAGGCTGTGCATGCTCTAAATCAGCATCCACAGTATGGTGCTCTTTCTCCCATAACCAAGATTCATGGGCCCAGAAATCAAGGGGTGTAAGTGGGAGTGGCACCATTCACTATTACCACTAGTGACCCACTAGGAAATTTTTTGCTTCCTGTCCCTGCAACCTTAAGCTCTGCTCATCTACAGGTTTTAGTCTGAAAAGGAGGAGTGCTGTCTCTGGGGAACACAATAATGATTCCATTGAACTGGAAGTTAAGACTGCCACCTGACCACTTTGTGCTCCTCTTAGCTGTGAATCAACAGACAAAGAAGGGAATTACTCTACTGGCTGGGGTGATTGATCCAAACTATCAAGGGGAAATAGGACTACATCTACATAATGGGGGTAAAGAAGAGTTTGCCTGAATTACAGGAGATCCTCTAGAGCATCTCCTAGTATTGCCATGCCCTGTGATTAAAGTGAATGGAAAATTGCAACAAACTAATCCAAGCAGGACTAACAATGGCCCAGAATCTTTAGGAATGAAAGTTTGGGTCACCCCACCAGGCAAAGAACCACAGCAAGCTGAAGTGCTTGCTGAGGGTAAAGGGAACATGGAATGGGTAGTGGAAGAAGATAACGATAAATATGAAATTTAACCATGTAACCAGTTACAGAAATAAGGACTGTAATAGTCATGAACCCTTCTTCCTTGTGTCCTTATGAGTATGATTGTATATGTACACAAAATAAATATTTGTTTTCTTCCTCACCCTTTTCCCCTATCATATGAAAAGTTGTATTAATTTCATGTCATACTATTTAAGGATGTCAAGTTTAAGAGAGAATATTACCCAAGGACTTGTATCCTATTCTGTAGGGAATTAATGAATTTCTCAGTTGTACACAGGTGAGTTGAACATTGATAGGAGGAAATATATATGTTTGCTTGCCTGTTATTGTTTTTACTTAGAGACTAAGTATGTTTTAAGGTAGTGTGTATGGTTACTGAGCCGACAAGGAGTGAACTGTGATAGTAAGGCTTATGTGTCAACTTGGCCTCGTAATTGTGTCCAGGTGTTTGATCAAGCAAGCACTGGGCTAATTGTAATACAAGAACATTTATGGACTTTGGTCACCAGTGAGTTTACTAGGTGGATGGCTGATTATATCTGCATCAGTCAGGGAGATTGCTGTCAGCAATGGGTGATACTTCTATCCAATCAGTTGACTACCTTAAAAGGGGAAGTGATTTCAAATTCAGAGAGAATTTCCTCACTTATCTTTGGACAGCCAACTTCTCCCAGAAACTCACTGGTTAACAAAGTATTTTTATTAATAAAGGGTGCTGTCTTTTGTCAAATGCTTTTCATACATCTATAGAGATTATCATGTGATTTTTTTTCTTTTGTTCTGTTTATGTGGTGAATTACATTGATTGATTTTCTTAGTTTGAACAATCCTTGCATACCCAGGATGAAACTCACTTGTGAATGGTGTATAATTCGTTTGATGTGTTGTTGAATATGATTAGCAAGTAATTTTTTGAGGATTTTAGCATCTAGGTTCATTAGAAAGATTGTTCTGTAATTTTCCTTTTTGTGGCATCTTTGTTTGGCTTTGGTATTAAGGTAGTGTCAGCATCATATAACAAATTAGGCAATGTTCCTTCTACTTCTGTTTTTTGGAAGAGTTTAAGCAGGATTGGTGTTAGTTCTTTCTGGAATGTTTGGTAGAATTCACTTGTGAAGCCATCTGGTCCTGGAGTCTTCTTAATTGGGAGGATTTTGATGATTGATTCTATCTCTTCAACTGTGATTGGTCTATTGAGATCATCAATTTATTCTTTCATCAATGTAACCTGCTTGTGTGTTTCTAGGAATTTGTCCATTTCTTCTAAATTATCCTTCTTGTTGGCATATAAATTTTCTAGGTATCCTCTTATGATACTGTTTATTTCTTTGACGTCATTGGTGATATCACATTCCTCATTTCTTATATTGTGTATTTGCACCATTTTTCTTTTTTTTTCTTTGTTAATCTAGCTAAGTGTCAATTTTATTGATCTTCTCAGAGAACCAGCTTTTGGTTTTATTTCTTTTTTATAGTGTATTTTTACTTTCTATTTCATTCAATTCTGCTCTAATCTTTGATATTTCTTTATTTCTACTGGGTTAATTTGCTGTTATTTTTCTAAGTCTTCCAATTGTGAAGTTAGGTCTTCAAATTTAGCTCTTTCTTCTTTTTTCATATATGCATTTATGGCTATAAATTTCCCTCTCAGTACAGTTTTGCTGCATCCCAGATATTTTGATACGTTGTTTTGCCATTTTCATTCATTTCTATGTAGGTAGTAATTTCTTTTGAAATTTCCTACATAACTCACTGTTTGTCTAAGAGTATGTTGTTTAACTTCCATATTTTTTGCCTAATCTGGCTCTCTGGCCCTTACTGATTTTCAACTTCCTTCCATTTTGGTCAGAGAAATTACTTTGTATAATTTCAATCTTTCTTAGTTCATTGAGTTTGTTCTGTAGCCCAGCATGTGGTCTATCTTGGAGAATGATCCTTGTGCACTTGAGCAGAATGTATATCCCACTGAATTTGGGTGTTGTGTTCTCTACAAATCTATTAGGTCCAAATCATCTAATGGATTATTCAAAGACTTTGTTTCTTTACTGATTCTCTCTCAATATGTTCTTTCTAATGGTGTATTAAAGTCCCTCACTATAATTGTAGAGTTATCTTTTTCTCCATGTAGTTTTTCCATTGTTCACATTATGTATTTTGAGTCACCCTGGTTAGGTGCATAAATGTTTGTTCTTCTTGAAAGATTAACCATTTTACTAAAATATAGTGTCTGTCTTTGTCTCTTATGATAGTTTTGCATTTAACATTTATTTTGTCCAATATTAGTACTGCTACTCCCACCTTTTTTTGTTTATTGATTGCTTTTATAATTTTTTTCCATCCATTCACTTTCAGCCTCCTTGAATCCCTGGGTCTAAGTTGAGTTTCTTGTAGACAGCATAGAGATAGGTCATATTTCCTTATCCATTCTGACAATCAGGATCTCTTAACTGGTGAGTTTAATCCATTAACGTTCAGTGTTATTACTCTTAAGGAATTACTTCCATTAGCCATATACCCTTAGGTTTTGTGTATGTCATATGTTGCTTTTATTTTTGTTTTGTCTTTTCAGTTGTTCTTACACACTCCTCTAACTCTGTCTCCTGGTTTTTTTTTTCCTTTCAAGCTGCAGATCTCCCTTTTATTTCTAAAAGGACAGTTTTATTATTGGTGTACTCTCTTAATTTCTGTTTATCTGTCAATAATTTGAACTCTCCATCATTTTTGAATGCCAGCTTTGCTGGATAGAGAATTCATGGCTGGAAGTTTATTTCTTTTAGTGCCTTAACCATGTCATAACACTGCCTTCTTTCCTCCATGGTTTCAGATGAGAAATCAGCACGCAGTCCCATTGAGGTTCCCTTGTATATAATGGTTCTCTTTTCTCTTGCTGTCTTTAGTACCTTCTCTTTGTCTTGAGCATGAGATAGTTTGACAAGTATATGTGTGGGAGTAGGTCTGTTGCAATTTACTGTTTGGTGTGAACTGCAATCCCTGGAAATATATGCCCATCTCCATCAGTAGGGTTGTGAAGTTTTCAGCCATTATTTCCTCCAACACTCCTTCTTTCCCCTTTCCCTTCTCATCTCCCTCTGGGATGCCTATAAAGATTGTTCATTTTTTGTTGTCATTCAATTCCCTAAGTCCCTGCTCGATGTTTTCTATCTTTTTACCTATCTGCTGTACTATCTGTTTGATTACAGATATGCTGTCTTCCATATCACTAATTCTTTCCTCTGCCTGTTCAAATCCACTGTATGTGCTTCTAGTGTCTATTTGATTTCTTGGATTGTGCCATTCATCTCCATCATATCTGTTATCTTTTTATGTATGTTTACAATTTCTTCAGTATGTTCTCCCAGTGTCTTCTGAATATACTTAATCTCTTCCTTCACTTCAAGTTGTTTGAATAGCTTTGATTAGTTGTTCAATGTTCTGCATCTCTTCCTGGTTTTTAGTTTATTCATTGGAGTTGGCTATGTCTTCCTGTTTCTTAGTATGGTTTGCAATTTTCTGTTGTTGTCTGGTTATCTTTTTATCTTGATTGGTTTATTCAGTTGAATAGCTTCTCTCTCTACTCTAGGGTTTTATTTAGCTGCTGTTTTTGTGTTTGTAAATTTTCTCTTTTATACTTTGTTCTTCTTGTTCTTTTTCCTTGCTTTCTTCTATGTTCCCTTGAAGGTAAAAGATTAGAGTCAGAAAAAGCAAAAGAGGTAAGAAAAGAAAAAGGATAATAGTAGTAATAATAGTAAAAGATAGAGAAGGGACCATATGAGACATCAGAAATGAATATTTAACTCATGTACACAGTGTAGAGTAATAGGAATAAAAAAGTGGAGTACATACAAGGAAATAGAAAACCTAATAGAGAAAAATATGTAGAATGAATTATAAGGCCAGAATGATGAGGAGTGAGGGAAAGAGTAAAGAAAGGACAAAAAGAAAAAAAGTTAATAAAAGAAAGAAAACAGAAGAGACAAGATGGCATCAGTATAGGTGGGCACTCACCATCTCTCTCATAAGGGATGCCTGATTGAGGACAGGATCTAGCCTGAGTGAGCTGTTCTAGGAGCACATGGAGCAGGACTCTTTGGGACATTGATCTGGAGGGACTAGATAGGGAGAAAGAGCCCTCAAGATAAAACCAGAATATAGAAATCAGTAATGTAATAAAACAAGAAAAACAAAGTGTCAAAGAAAAATCTTAACACAGACACAAAACCAGCAGCTGAAAAAAACTCTAGAGCAGAGAGAGAATCTAATCAACTGAATAAACCCATGAAGATAAATGATGATGAGAGGGCAACAAAAAATTACGAACAGTACTAAGAAACAGGAAGATATGAACCAGTTCAATGAACAAACTAAAAACCAAGAAGAGATGCAGAACATCGAAGAACTAATCAAAGCTGTCCAAACAAATATCCTGGACCAACTTAATGAAGTGAAGGGAGAGATTAAGGATATTAAGAAGACACTAGGAGAACATACTAAAGAAATTGTAAACATATATAAAAGGATAATGGATATGATGGTGATGAATGGCACAATCCAAGAAATCAAAAAGACACTGAAATCACAAAACAGCAGATTTGAACAGGCAGAAGAAAGAATTAGTGATGTGGAAGACTGTACATCTGAAATCAAACAGATAGTAGAACAAATAGATAAAAAGATAGAAAAAACCCAG
>JAQZBX010043672.1:0-21592 GCA_029593785.1 Cabassous unicinctus | reverse complement strand
GTGCCAAGCCCACGCTGGCGGAGTGAGGTCCATCCATGTATGGGCGTTGGGCTCTGGCTCTGCATCCCTTGGGGTCAAGGAAGATAGGCCACGTTGCGGCCCTGGGCAGCCCGGCAGCGGCCAGGCCACGCCAAAGCATCTCCGGCCACGCCACCCATGGAGTGGGTCAGGCTGCAGCTGCTGCAGAACTGACCTCCCCGGCTAGGCTGGCCGAGGCCCCTCCGGCTGCTACAGGCCGGAGTTAAGAGGGAACGCAGTCAGGAGATTGGACTTTTCCTTGGAAACAAAGGAGGGTGGGTTCCTTTTGTTCTGTGGAAACCCAGGGTCAGCAGGATGAAGCGCTGAGCCATACAAGGTTAGTGGGGACACTGTGGACAGCTGAGTGAACAGACTGTCTTGTATTGGCTCTCTTGCCCTTTCCTAAATTTTAACAAAAAGCAAAGAGGAGATTTCCAGCATGAGACTTCAGTTCCTGAAGGGAAGAACCATTTCCCTACCCTTAGTATTTGCTTAGACAAATATCTGGCCGAAATGTTTAAAAAAACCTTTCAAGCTACCCCAGCAAGGAGGGCTTTGCTTTGGAAACCTGAAGTAATTGATTATATCAGTTAAGATTTCTGTTTTCATGTCCTCATGAATGATACTGGCACATTATAAATAGCTCTTTATTATGTGTTTATAGTGCTTGATACATAAAATAGATTTCATTTAAAATATTTAAAATAGTTCCTGACATTAGCAATTTATTCTGCTTCCTGCTAAACTAATGCTCACACCCAAGCCTTTAAATCTGAAGAAACCACTATTGCACACACACACGAGGACGGTGTCAGTAGTCTAGTAGTGTTGTTTACCATAGCAAACACTGGTCAGAACCAGGGACTGACCCTAGAGTGGCCATGGTGAAAACTAAGGCTGACGCCCTGATCCCAGCAATACCTACCCTGACCTTGGCTTGGGGTGTGACAGGCACCGTGTCTTCCACTTCCTGCCCGATTTGAAGAGCCACAACATTAGAGACAAGGTGCAGCGTCACACACCAAACCCTGCCCACCTTTCTGGGCGTCCTGTGGCCAGTCTACCAGCACCCCACCACACATGCTTTCCAAGACATGGCCTTGGGCCCACATGGTTTCGTGCTTAGCACGCTGTGGCGGGAGCCTCTGCCCTGAGGAGCGCTCAGTGGTCCCACTCGCCAGGCTCCTCGCTGTCCTCCTCCGAGTCGGCCGACACTCTCTTGATCCTCTGGAGAGCCGCCTTGATGCTCCTCTCCAGGTCACTGGGCGGTGTCCTGTTGGGGCTGAGGCCAGAGTCCGAGTGGACTTTCTTCAGTTTGACCCCCTGCCTTATGGCAGCCAGAATGTGCTCGCTGACCGAGGCGCGGGGAGGGGGCCAGGCGGGCACGTCCACTTTCTGGAGGGGGGTCCTTCCACGCCTTAGTGAGGCCAGCACTTCATCCATTGACCCTGAAACAGAGCAAATGGAGCTGGTACGATCAAGAAAACATGCTTTCTCTGCCAGATGCTAGAACACTCTATTAAGGTTAAGTCACTCACCAGGTACCATCATGACTTAAATAATCATCCCATAAAACAAATGTTTGATTATCTGTGAGATCAATGATAAGTTTCCTGTTTGAATCCAGGATAGTTGTTAAAAATTTCACCCCACTGAATCTTCCAGCTACAGGCTTGGAGATGAGTCAGTGAGGACTTGTTCTGTGACAGTAAAGTGAGTAGGTTTCCCCACATGAAAAGGCTTCAAGTAAAACTTTAATCAGTGGCTCAATGAGCTGGGAGGGGGCGGCCCTGGCACATTCTTGGGCATAGAGTGTGTTTAATTCCACCTACATTACCCTGCTCTATTTTTGCAGGTGTGAAATGCTGTCAAAACACAGATTAGATCAGAGTTGCAAGGTCTTGGTGAGAAGCTATTTTTTTCCTTCTCTGTCACCCTGAGCCCCCTGAGGGAATAAAATTTTTTATGGCCTCCTGGAGACGGGAGTGGGGGTGGTGGTGACTGTGACCACTCATTTAGAGCTCTTCCAGGTAAGTCTTCAAGATTAAGAATCATTTCTAGTTAAAGATTTAAAGGCCATGCTATGGCTAACAAAATGCTAATTCACTTTGGATTTAAACCTTTAACTTGATATTACAATTCTCTTCTGGAAGTAATAAGACAAAGTTTCACGATCAAGACCATTTTTTCTGGCAGTTCACTTATTATTTTCCGTGAAATGAGGCAGTGTTTGTGAGCTGAACAGCACTGCCCGATACTGTCTGCATTAAACCTGGGCAGGAAAAAGACACCAAGCAAATATCTGTCCACATCCAAACTCTGATCTAGGTACAGCATGCAAACTCTCGCTTTTCATTTACATGACATAGCTGCAAACCCCTCCGAAACGAGTCATCTGATCTCCACCTAACAGTGTGGGCATTTTCATTTGTACCTAATTCTAGGTACGGTGAAACCACTCAGAATAACCAGAATACTCAACTAACCAGAGCCGAAGTCTGGAATGGTTATACAGAAGTCATTTACATGCCATCTCACAATAACTTTGCATATTTGAGGTGGTGCTGCTCAAAAATATTTTTAAAATAAATGTACACAGCGTTTTGCTAGGATTTATCTAACATACACACACACACACACACACACACACACCAAAGCAGTAGGTTCAGAGTGTGGGCACATTTAGAGCAGTCTTCTCAATAGTCAATTCTAAAGCCATAATTAGAATTATGAGTCAGAACTATACACCTCATTAAACAAAGAAATGTTCAATTGTATTCAGTGTACTGTACTTGCAAAGGCAAAAAGTGGTCCACTTTTTTTTGGCACCCACTGCATTTTAGAAAGCTTTACAACAGTAAGGTTTCACAGTCTACTGGTCAGTCTGCTAGAACAACCTCCCATGTTCTGGTTAATAGTCTTGCACAATAATTTCCCACCAATATTCTGCTTAAAATGCAAGAATTTAATACTGTAAAAGAGTTGGAGATGCAACAGTAAGCTTAATTCAAAGCAGTGCTGAAAAATAATCAAATGACTGAAACCAAATAGGAACTTAAGTCTTAAGAAACCTGAAATAGGTTGATGATTTCTAACAGCCTCAGAGATCCCAAGTTATGTGGATCATGAAACGTGTAGAGATGGTTTCTTCAAGATAAGTTAGCATTTATCAAACTCAGATTTAGATTACACTGACTTTGCCACAAAAGAGAATACTTAAGGCAGCAAATACTGGGTAATTTTAAGATTGCAAAGAATTCTGAAAAAAAGATCTCAACTTGACGATGCTGGCTTCTAAAGCTAGAATGCTTCAACAGCTTAACAACCCATGGGGAGAAGGGACGGAACTCCAGCAGATTACCTGGGCAGTTAAAATTTTCAGGGGAATCCCTTCGTCTTTCAGCAGGTGATTCACAGATCAGAGGAAGTGGCTGATCATCTTGAACTGAAGTCCTGAGGCGTAAGTTCCGGTGAGTGGCAGATTGAGAAGAAAAGGATAGAGCAGGGAGAGGCGGCGGGAGAGGCGGCGGGGGTGGGGGTGGTGGAGGCGGCAGTTGTGGGGCCAGGGACAATTCCTCATTGGCTTTGGAATGTGTTTGGTCACCAACCATCGGGACAGTTCCAGGACAGTCTTGACCCTCAGGGGTTTTCACATTACTAACTTTAGATAAGGAAGTACTTCTGGTTTTCTTCGATGACGGATGAATTTTTGACATAGGCTGAGAAGCTGGTGAGGATGGCAGCTGAGAAAGTCCACGAGGCAGGTTTGGAGTCACAGGTTCTGAGCAAGATGATTTTAGTATAGACTGGCTTGGACATTTCTGAAAATGAAAAACTGTCATGAGAAACTCACCACAAATGCAAACTAACAAAATGCCGGAACTTCCTATAAATAAGTCTAAGTAAATGAACACTGAAGAGTTTCTCTGCATAGATTGTTCTAATTCAAAGTGGCTCCTTCTCACTTTGTACACCCACCCTTGCTACTAAATCTATTTTTCATGTGTTAAAAAAGAAACATTTGAGTAGATGTAGCTCAAGTGGTTGAGTGCCTGCCTCCCATGGGGTTCAATTCCCCATACCTCCTTAAAAAAAAAATCATTTATATCCTTTAATCAAGTAATACCATCTCTAAACTATAACAAAGATATGAAAGGATACATACAGATGAAAATATTCATCGTAATATTTTTGTATGAAAAAATCAGAAACTCTAAATATGACAATAGTTGAGAAAATTGTGGCAAATTTATTCAAAACATTAAGCAGCCATTAAATCACAAATGGTCCAAAAGCTGTTAAACATCCTGAGAAAATACAGGCAAGACAGTGTTAAATAAAAGCAGCAGGATACAAAATACTGTGCACCATGATTATAACCCCGTAAAGTCTGAGTCTGAAATATGTCAGCAGAGCAGACATCAGAGGGCAGCTGTGATGGGAATTAGGAACGATTCTTCTGATTTTTAGGCATAAATTCTATAATTCAAAAATGTAAATGTAAAAAGTTCTAGTCTTTCAGGTATTGGTTTAATAAAGAAAAATCTCACCTCATAAAGAAATAATCTTGAGGAGGGAGGCCCCAAAAAAGTCAGATTAGCCAAAACACACAAAATGTAATAGTATGTTGCCATTAAAATGAACTAGATCTACATCTATCAAAATGAATTTATCTCAAAAACACAATTTGAGTAAAAAACTGGCAAAGGACACATATAAATATGATACAATTAATGATAAATTCTGTGTATTTCTTGCCCTGCCCCCACAGTCTTCTGTTTTTGCAGAACAAATATCAAAATGGTGGTCACCAGTGCCAAGCACGGCTGCGGTGGCTGCTCGCCCAGTGGCGAGCCCCTGGCAGCTTCCTGGCAGATAACGTGCCAGTATAACTAGAGGCCCAGACTCTAACTGTGGGCGGAGGGATCCCCCCACCACCCAGCGATACCCCACCTGGCGCCTGGCAGTAGCATGTTCCTACTGACTCTAGTCTCATAAGTTCTGCCTTATATTGTCAGGCCATCTGTCTCCTTGAGGGCTTGCCCGGGACAAATTAAATCCCCTTACTTCACGATAGCCTCTCAGATGTTTAAAAAACAGCATCTCTGGGCTCAACAAGTCTCATGTATAATTTTATTTGTGGTCTTCTTTTCCTTATTTCCTTCCAAATGTGCTCAAATTAGCTTTGTTCCCTTCAAAGGTGGCATTTCTTGGTAAACACAGAACCCCCTCATTCTACAGAGGATGTTTCCGTCAACACATCTAAAAACCCATTAGCCTTCCTGCAGCTTCATCACACGGTGACTCATGAAGCTTACGGAAACTGAATTCTCAAGGTTCTTTCCCCCTGCCTCTAAACCATACACACTCCTTTCTACCACCTCCTGCCAGGTATACCTCCATACCAGTTTTTTGGGGGGCCAAAAATCCTGCAACTTATGCCAATTTCAGGTCTGTTTGTTAGAGTTTAACTCATTGTTCCAATACATTAGGAGCTTAGGAGGCCTGATTCTGTCATCTTCCATCTGTCCATCTGCCCCATCTTCACACCATCTGTATTTGAAAAGCTGATCACCGATTTGACCGCTCAGGGCTAAGAAGCTGGACTTGCAGCTCCCTTGAATCCCTTCCTCCTGTGATTCCAGAGTTAATCACTGTCAATCTCTGGTGACAGCCGGCCAACTAGTTCTGTCCAGCTAACTGGCTCCACATTCACCTTAGTGTTCATGTGCACACACACCCCCCCCCGCTCCCGCCAGTTCATCCTTCAACCCAGTCCAATTAAATCAGAATGTCTGGGGGTAGAGCCTGGGCCTTAGCATTTTCAGAAGTTCCCCAGGTGGTCCTGATGTGCTGCCCAGCCTGAGGGCCCATCACGGCTCTGGATAACCTTGAGCTAAGTTGTGTAACCACGCTGAGCGTGGGCTCCTTGTCTGCAGCATGGTGGTGATAATACCGCACGAGGTTGTTTTAAGAATTAAATGAGGAGGAATGAAGCACCTAGCACAGTGCCTGGCATACAGTGGACACTCAGTAGTGGTCGGAGTAGAGAGAATGTCGGAAAACAAGAGGAAGTTAGTATACCGAGATTCATTCACTCCAGTAGTCGCTATTTCCTTATTAGTAGCACACAGCATCCCTCCAATACTTTATTCCAGATTCTTGTCTGGGGTCAAGTGGGTTATGTTCTCTTGGAGGGGGGGCAGTAATAAACTTGGGTCTTTATGAAGGTGTTGGGGTGGGGGTGATGAGAGCAGACTTATGTTTAATAATCAACTAACTGGATGTTATTGTAACATTCACTTTTAATCCAGCACTTTACTATACTTATGTCACAATGTTTCTGGATGGCATTGTAAAGAATCCTGTATCACAAATGAGGGAAAAGGCAGCTGAAGTGGAGGGCAATTGAACTATTCCCAGTTTTCCTTGCTGGTCTGACCCACGGGGGGGCACAGTTAGCACCACTCAGTCAGGAGGTAAGAGCAGGGACCCAAGTGTGCTGTGATGTCTACAACATCTTGTAGTCTCATAATTTTTTATTTATATACCACAAATCATGTCATTTTGGAAACATTTTTACATTTTAAATTATCTGTTCATAATACTTTATACTCTTCTCCTAGAACAAGTGATCTTCATTTATTTCCCCAGAAAATGTAGGTGAGCTAATTATTTCAAAAACTTTCCTCTGGGGTAATCAATCAAAACAGCAAACACCTGGGACTGCTCCCATGCCATTAGCAAAGGGGTGGAATAATTAACAGTTTAAAAGGCAGGCGCAAAGGTCAAATCACCCCTTCTGCTCCTGTTCCCGACCCCTGTTGCCCCCCTGGCTCCTGCTCCCGGCAGCTTCCACACCCTGCTGCTGTGCTTGGGGCCCACGTGGCTTCTGCACTCTGCTCTTGCCATGTCCCCCCTGCGCGGATCAGCACCAAGTAAAACCTGGGCATTTATAATCTTTAATGGGAAACTGTAGTCTATAAATCAGCCCTGTCTTTCACTCTTCAGCCCCTTTCTCTCTACCGGGGACCCATGATCTGTTATTTTCTCCCATTTCTCTTCTCTCCCTACCTTAATAAATTGCTGGCCTCACTCAAAACAAACAAACAAAAAAAACACTTACCTCTTTAAATGCTCTCAATCGTTGGAGTGTTTTTTTGCGTTCTTGATTCAGCCATTCTTTTTTTTTTTGCTCCTCCTCTTTTATCTTGTCTCTTTTCTACATTTAAGCAAACACATAATTCATAAATTTCTCAAAAGAGAAGTCTTGACAAAGAAAGAGGTTGTAGCCTGCCATTCCTGCCCGCCCCCCCACGCCTCTTCCCGGCTGCAGGATTTGACCGCTCAGGCCACCCCTGCGGAGCAAGGCTGGCAGCAGGTCCAGGGCAGTGGAGCTCCAATTCCCTTCAAGTTCATGACACAAACATAAAACATTTTTTCTTCATCTACTCACCATCTGAACGCTATGATGCCGATGAAAATATTTTATACTTTCTTCAGCCTGTTGCAATCTGAGCCGATGATTTTCTTTGCATTGATCCTGGTGGAATAATAGAAATCACCCAAGTGGTTTTTAATATTACCAAGGGCCATAGCATAAAAGGTTAAGAGAAAAAAACCACTGCATTTGGACTGGAGTACAAGGCATTCAGTAACACGAGTCTCCGCTGTGCCTCAGTGGTACTGCCTGCTGCCCAGTCAGGTGATCTTTGGGCTGACTGGCTCCTTCCAGGAACATAACACCTCTCCCCCACACCCCAGTCAGGAGGGCCACAGCTGTTTGAGAGATGAAAACATGACTCCTTTAACCAAGTGGGAACGAGAGGACGTACACCCTAAGAATCAGTTTCAATGTGATTGTTTTAAAAGCATTTTCCCGCTATATATCTAGGATATAAATAGATGTCCATACATAACTACATAAGTTTACCCAACCTACAAATACTTGAATTATATTAAAAACTGTATTTCAACCATGCTTAATCACTCTCCATAATTCCTAGAATGTGTGGAAAATACAGTGATGATAATATAACATTTATTGAGTATGTTTTCGGTCCCAACTTCAATGCTGAGTATTTTACATGCCTTATGCCATTTTATCTTCATAACCATGAGATTTGCACTATTACTATTATTATTCTTTTTTAACAGATAAAATAATGGAGGCTCAAAGAGATTTAAGTAAATTGACTCAGGTCACGTGGCTACCAAGTATCCAAGCTGTGATATGAACCCAAGCCTGATTTCAGAGCCAGAACTCAACCATACATTCTATTAACCCAGTGCCTCCCAAATTCTAACATTTCCAGAACTCAGTGGCAGGAGCTCCCCTGACTGGGGCAGGGGTAGAAGTTCCATCTGGAAGGTGAAAGTTAATGCCCCAGGCCTGGAAAAATTAAAGGCACTTCTCCACAGCCATACCACCAAGGCCAGTGGAGGGCGCTCTTCACCTCTCCATGGTTCTATACATGCCATGAGAAAGGGGGCTTCTCCCAACTTCCTTGGGGATTCTGCAATGGAGAGCAAAGGACAAATGCCTGTATATCTTTAAATTTTCTGAAGAACAGTGCCTAAATCCAGGAGCTACAATTCCTAAATGCAGATCTGCAGAGGATATATTCTTCTAACACAGTTTTTTTTTTTTTAATGTATTTATATTTCCATGGAAGAGTAATGAACATTTTTGTAAGCTACAACAAACAAAAGAACAATTTTCATTTTTTTCTAATTCCAATAAGAAAAGTATAACAACTGAATAAACACAAAAGTCTGGATGAAAATGAAATACAGGAGCTTTTGTTCTGTAGAAAAAAATTAAATGTCTTAGTGTGATACCTTTCTATGTAATCATGGAGTTTTTTTAAATTAAAAAAAACCTCCATATATAAGGATTGAAATAAGCTAATTACATCTGTGATTGATATTTTATAATCAACGTACAATAAATTTTAAAATTTACTATAGCTGATTATTAGTAATAAAGTTTACAGCTATTGTTATTGCTAAAGCAACTGTTTATGTAATAGACAGTCAACAAATAGCTGTTGAATGAATTAAAAACTAGAGATTATGGTAAATGCTTAAATCTCCAAAGAAATGATCTTTTAAGAATATTTACAATATATTTTAACTGTAACTACTAATATCTACATAGGGCAGAGTGGGAGAGGGGGGAGGGGGTCGGGTATATGGGAATCCCCTATATTTTTTTATGTGACTTTTCTGTAATTTAAAGCTGCTTTGAGGGAAGCGGGTGTGGCTCAATGGATGGAGCTCCCGTTTACCATATGGGAGGCCCCGGGTTCGCTTCCCGGGGCCTCCTTGTGAGGGCAGGCCAGCCCGCGCGGCGTGGTGGGCTGATGCAGCAAGACCTCACAACAAGGGGGAGATAAGCAGACACAGAAAACGCACAGCAAATGGACACAGCAAACACAAGCAGCAAGGGGGGGATAAATAAATAAATAAATCTTTAAAAAAATAAATAAAGCTTCTTTGAAAATAAAGCGAAAAAAATAAGACACTGGGGGAATATATGGAAGAAACTGTCACTGTACATAAAAATGTTATCTATATAAATACATAAATTAATCACTGTGCTGGTAAAAGCTTTATTTTCCACACCTTGCTATCTTTCATAAAAGAAGAAATCTCTGGAAGGAGGAGGAAAAGAAAGCGGCCTTCAATACACCTACCTTTTTGTTCCTGAGATAGGCTCTTCTAGCGCAGACCCTGCCTCGTTTGGACTCCAGCCACTGGGACTGCCGGCTGAGTTCTTTCATCTCCAAGTTCTCAAGGTTCTGCAGCCCCACTGCCCCATCAAAGACTTTAAGTTCCTCTGGACTTTCACATGTATCATAATAGACAACTTCATCCTCTTTCTCTAGAAACGTATTCATGATTTTTATAAACAAGTCTTATTATATAAAAATAATGCATAAAAAAATTTAAAATGTAAGAAAAGTAAAGATCACATGAAATTCCACCATCCAGGGATAACCACTATTAGCAGTTATGTATATATACAAAGTACATATATAGCTACATATATTAATAAACACAGAGTTCAAGGAGAACATTTTCCAGGTGATGGAAATAATTTTAATGGCTACATAGTATTCTCTAACTTAAGCATTTCCTGTTGTTAGAATGTTCCAATTTTCCATTATAAATTTCACTGTGATGAACATCTCTGAATTTTTGTATATGTACCTTTTTTATTGCTTCTCAGTAGATAAATATTTAAAGCTCTTGACACCTATTGCCACATCACCATCCTGAAAGGCAACTCACATCCTACCAGTAACATATGAGGTGCCTTAATGATATTTAACACAACCTGATTAAAAATAATAATACATGTGTATTGTAACTAATTCAAACTCTACAGACATGCATAAAATAAAAAGTGAAGTTTTCTCCCTCCTTCCCCAAACCTTCTAAGGAAAACATTATAAACAATTTGGTGGCATCCTTCCAGATTAACTTTTTAATAGAATTTTTCCTAAATATGTAAAATGCTTACAACCTGAAAGTACTGCAAAAATTTTTGAATACCTAGGATTAAACTACATGTTCAGAATCCATATGAAGGATATAAACTTGGAGGAACTTAAAATTTTTTTTTAAATAAATGGAGAGACATACCATGTTCTTGGATGGGAAGATTCAAAATTGCAAAGATAACAATCCTCCCCAAGTTAATCTCTTAATTTTAAGCACAGTTCCAATAAAAATTCCAATGAGTTTTTATTTGTTTGTTTTGAACTTGCCAAAATGATTCTAAAGTTTATCTGGAAGAATAAAGGTGTGAGAATAGTCAGAAAACTTGTGGAAAAGTAAAATATCCATATAGCAGAATACTATGAAGCCATTAAAATTTTGTCTTTTTTACTTACTAAAATGGAAAGATGGTTACTATGTATTAAATGAAAAAGAGGTCACTGAAAAGAATTTACAGTTTAAAAAATTGATATTTATATATATTAGCATACAAAAGAAGGCTATCTAGCAAATTGTTATCACTAAGTATTGCTAGATAATGGGATTGAAAGTGATAGTTTTTCTTTCTTTGTCTCTGTTTAACAATGAATACATTGGTTCAATAATAAAAATAGTTAAGGGAAACTTTATTTTGGAAAATTTCAGCAGATTTGAAAAGACAATTTAGAAGTAACTGATAATGAAGTCTGTATTTCCTTAAATGTGTAATTCAAATATTTTAATACATTAAAACACACATAAATGTTACCTTTTATAAGTCTTTTGATAGAGTCCAACTGTGTAATAAGCAGTATTTCTTCATATTTTAGTATCTCAAAGTTAACCTCATATAGTTCTAATTGAATTTCATAATACTGTATTTCCAATTCATCTACAACATCTATATTTTTTCCTTGTTCTGGAAGATCTTCCATCTTGTTTTCATGGAAAACAGAAGAATAAGTTAAAATAATTAGTATATTAAAAGCAAACTTTAGAAGCATACTAGCTATTTCTTATTCCTTGCTCAGTTCTAAATATAAAAAAGCAAACAGAGTTGAAACATTGTTGGGGACTGAATCATGTTCCCCACAAAAGGCATATTCAGGTTCCAACCCCTGGTCCCGCAAGTGTGAACCCCTTTGTAACTAGGACCTTGCAGATGTTACTGGTTAAGGTGCCCAAGCCTGAATGAAGGTGGGCCTGAATCCAGCATGGCTGAAGGCCTTAGACGCAAAGTAAATTGGACACCAAGAGAAGCCACAGGAAGAGCAAGAAACCAGAAGTCAAAAGAACCCAGACAGAAAAGAGAAGATGTCCATCACCATGTGCACTGTCATGTGACAGAAAAGCCAAGGACCAAGGCTCACAGGCAGCCAGCCCTAGAATGCCAGTCTTCGGGGAGAAAGCATCACCTTGCCTGTGCCTCGATTTGGGCCTTCTCCTAGCCTTTAAACCATGAGCCAATAAATTCCCGTTGTTTCAGCCACCCCACTGTATTGTATTTGTTTTAGCAGCTGTGAAACAAAAACACACACTTTTCCACTTCATCTAGTGATACAAAAATGCCTTAATCAATGCTCATTACAGATACTTTATCTCATCCTTGAAACATGGAAACATTTAGGTTTTGAGAAAAATAAATGACAATGAGGCATTTACAGTGCTTTCTGCCATAAAATTACAGGAAAAAAACTTAAGTGACTATGATCCTAGGATGAAGCACCACTTGCATTATTCTAAAGTGGTGCTGAAAGCATTGCTTGGTTGACTTTAAAGTATATTATCCACTCTAACACTGAACTCAGTGTTGTTCTAAAGTGAATCCTACAATATAACACTCCAAAAACATCTTGGCCAAAGGGAAACTTTATGGCCAACTTCTGATGGTCTCTAAATTCCTATCTAGTAGAAGATGGTGCTGGAATAAGTGAAAAAACTCTTTAACAATGTCTGGAAAGAAAGTTGCTAGCTAAAATAAAAATGCATTTTTAAAGCAAAGTTATGTTTATCTCTGTCTTACCTTTCCCCGAATTTCAGCTTTTTTGTGATTTAAACACAACTCTTTGGCTCTCATGAGTTGCAGAGTCTCTCGAGCTAACATTAGCTTGAGTTTTTCTAACCTGGGAGTTGCTGAGGCCCAGGCAGCCTGGCCAAATCTCTTCCCATCCTGTTCCATTTGTTTCTGCATTCCTATTGCATTATAATTAATAAAATAAAAAATAATTACAAATTATTAAAAAGGGAGAGGCTGGATAGTATTCCATTGTATGAATATACAGTGTTTTGTTTGCCCAATCATCAGCTGATGGACATTTGCCTTTGTCATTTGCTTCCACTTTTTTACTATTATGAATGATACAGCTATGAACATTTGTGTACAAAAAAAAAAAGAGAAATTTGCCTTGAGCCTCCGTTTACTGCCTCCCATATTAACTGCAAAATATCCTTTTTAAAAAGAAAACTTGCATATTTTATAACTTTTATTATCAGAAAAATAATACACTGTCATTGGTAGAAAATTTTAGATTTTCCATGGGATGGTTAATTTCATGTGTCAACTAGGTTATGATGTCCAGTTGTTTGGTCAAGCAAGCACTGGCCTGATTGTTACCATGAGGGTATTTCGTAGATGGATGTGCATCTAAAATCAAATCCATCTGTGTATCTGTGGCTGATTGCATCTACTATCAACAAAAGAGATTGCTCTCAGCAATGTGGGGAGTCTCCTGATCCAATCAGTCAGAGGGCTTAAAAGCCAGAACTGAGGCTTTCAGAAGTCTGAAAGAATTTCTGCCTCAACTTCAGTCAACCAGCTTCCCCTGGGAAACTGAGACTTAACTTCAGAATCACCTTTATGGGAGTTTCCAACTTGCAGCCTCTGCCCTTTGGAATTCCGACTTGCCAGCCTCCACGGTCACATGAGTCAGTTTCTTAAAATAAGCCTCTTAATATACAAATATATCTACACATACACACATCTTGTCAGTCTGTGTCTCTGAAGAACCCTTATATGCTCCATTAAAAACAATAATAATAATAAATCATGATCTCACCTACTTGAGTCAATTGCTTCTTATATTTTGGTGTATATACTTCCAGTTTCTATGTCCAGTTAGACAAACAGGCTTATATAGATAGTTTCATAAAAAATCAGGATCATCATTCTGTTTTACATCTTGCTTATTTCACTTAATATAATGTAGAACTCTTACCATTCATAAAAATAGAATTATGCTTAATAGCTATATAGTATTCCATTTTATGGATGTGTCAAAACTTACCAAACTGATAGACATCACGTTCTTTTCCTGTTTAAAGCTATTATTGAGAATTATTTAAGACAGAGTCCTTCACCCAGCCCACAGGACCCCGCGGGGTCTGTCCCTGCCTGTCTTGCCAGCATCCTCCCTCCCGCCACATTCTCCCTGCTCTCTGTGCACCAGCCCCCAGGCCTTCCTAAGTTTCTCATGCATGCCTGCTTTCTCAAGCCAGGGGGACTTTGTGAGTGCTGGTCCTTCTTCTGCAACTCTCTTCCCTCACATTTTTGCCCTCAACTTCCATTTACCCCTCAAATATCAGGACAAGTGCCACTCCTCAGAGGCCTTTGCCGACCACCCTCATCAAGCCTAATCTCTCTCTCATCAGCTCTCAGAGTCCCACGTTCCTCTTCTTTAGGTCACTTGCTGACACTGCCATTTTCCATTTGTTTGAATGAACATATAATTATGATTTCCTTCCTTCAACAGACTGTACAGTGTCTGTCTGTACTTATCCTTATATTGAATCCCCAGTACCTAAAAAATATAGTACCTGGTGTAAGAGGCACGCAAATGTCTTTTGAATAAAATGAAAATTACATGTAACTTAGTATTAACATTTTTTATTATTACCTGCTAGTGCTGTCACTGTTTCCTTAAAATAATTCACTGTGATATCTTGGATAGAGACTACAGCTTCTTCAGCCTGCCTGGTCCATTCTTCAGCTTCCTTCTCCAGAGCAGCTATCCTTTTAGGACCCAGATCACCCTCCTCTAAGGACTTCTACAGAAAGAAGGAAAAACTATCAGTAAGATAATAGTAATGTGCAGCTATTTGGAATTTGAAAGGAAACTGGCCACATGAACTATTTCAACTACTTTTACCACCACTACTTAGTTAATTCAGTTTTCGAGCAAACTCTTATTGAGTATGCATAAGGCCCTCAGCTGGGCACTGCCTAGAAGACAGATTCTCTGGGGCATTCACCTTGCCTTACTAGAACAATTTTTTCTTAAGAGGAAGGCTGTCAAGTTATGTTTATTATTAATAATTACATGACTTTTTAAATGAGATTTGTGATCCGGGTTGTTAGGCACTTAGCACAGGGCTCGGGACACAGCACTCAATTGTTAGCTGTTGCTATGGATTTTTTTTTTTTTTTAAACAGACATGGCAGTAAGCTTTTCAATCTAACAGCTCTTTTCTGAAGGGCAAAAGTAAGACAGTAACTTAAAAGATAGTAAAATCTGTATATTCATGATTATGACATTTATTATGTCATCCAATTCTTTCTCCACAAAGCATGATTTATTGACATAAATATATACAGGTTAGCCATCAGACAAATGCAAATCAAAACCACAATGAGATACTCCTTCAGACACACGAGGATGGCTATAATAAAAAAGACAAGACAATTACAAATGTTGGCAAGGATGCGGAGAAATTGGAATCCACACACACTGCTGGTGGGAATATAAAATGGCACAGTTGCTTTGGAAAACAGTCTGGCAGTTCTTCAAAAGGTTAAACACAGAGTTACCATGTGACCCAGGAATCCCACTACTAGGGGTATACCCAAGAGAAATTAGAGCATACAGCCACACACAAACCTGTGCATGAAATGTTCACAGCAGCGTAATTATTCATAATAGGCAATAAGTAGAAACAACTCAAATGTCATTAACTAATAAATGGATAAATAAAATGTGGTATAGCTATACAGTAGACTATTATTCAGCCATAAAAGGCAATGAAGTTTTGAAACATGCTACAACATGAATGAACCTTGAAAACATTATGGTAAATGAAAGAAGCCAGTCACAAAGAATCACATACCATACGATTCCATTTTTATAAAATGTCCAGAGTAGGCAAATCCACAGAGACAGAAAGTAGATTAGTGGTTGCCAGGGGCTATGGGGAGTGGGAAATGGGACATGACTGCTACTGGATCTGAGGTTTCTTCTTGGGGTGATGATAATGTTCTGGATTAGACAGTGGTGATGAATGCACAACTATGAATATACTGAAAGCCACTGAATTGTACTCTTTAAGATAGGTGCATCGCAGTGCTGAAAGGCATGAGTGTGAGCAATAATGAACTGATTAAATATGCTGATAATTTCAATAACTATTGATTTAAACACACACAGAAAACTTTTTGTGCTTAAAAAAATGTAAAAGCAAAATACTAGATAACACTATCAACAGGAAAAGCACCCTAAGATCCTTGCCAGATGCTGGAGAGAGTTAGAAATACTAGATAACTATTTTTTCACTGGGGGAAAACAAGATTCAAATACAAGAGTCAAAATACAAGAGAAGAGAGTAAAAAACAATCAGAGCAGTAGGAGGCAAGCCAAAAAACACAACGTGTGGACACCAAGGAGAGGCTTAATTTCAAGGAGGTGTTTGTCAACCATATTAAATATGCCAGAGAAATTGAAAATAAAGTCTGAGAAAAAAAAGAGGTGAATTGTTATGATATGTGACTTGTATCTCAAAGCTGTTAGTAAAAAAAAAAAGAAATATATAGAGAATGTAAGGACTATGAAAATAATAGATTTTCAAAACAATGAACAGAGCAACTTTCTCCACAGTTGAAGTGGCATGAGTTTCATCTAAAGGTGACAGACACTGTCTTTACAGCACAGTCACTTGGCAAGAGTCAAGTATATGCGTAGAAGGACCACCTGATGAGGAGGGCAGGATGAAAAGAGCTCTCTGACTTCCGATTCCAGCTGGTGGGGCCTCTAAGCAAGCCATTTAACTCCCCTGGGGGTCTGGATTCATTGGTAACGCTAGGATTAGAACGGCTCTTCTAACTAGCGTTGGGGTTGTTCCATGACTCAACGAACTGAGAGCCATGACAGCATTTACTAACGTTTAAAGTACTGAATTGGGAAGCGGGTGTGGCTCAGTGGATGGAGCTCCCGTTTACCATGTGGGAGGCCCCGGGTTCGCTTCCCGGGGCCTCCTTGTGAGGGCAGGCCGGCGCAGCGCGGTGGGCTGATGCAGCAAGACCTCACAGCAAGGGGGAGATAAGCAGACACAGAAAAAACACACAGCAAACACAAGCAGCAAGGGGGGGATAAATAAATAAATAAATAAATCTTAAAATAATAAATAAATAAATAAAGTACTGAATTACAATCTATGGTCCTATTTAAGCTTTCATACTTTTTCTATGGAATCTCCCTATGTCCTCAGAGGCAGAAAATAAACTCCAGCAAATAAGCATCACATCAAAAACAGGTCCTCAGCAGAGAAAGTGTGCAAACTCTTTAATATCTGCAGAAATCTTAAAGGTATTGAGAAGATGACCAGTGTAAAGGCCTTCAATTTTAAATCAACTTTTAATTATAAATTCAATATAATGTACAATACCATTTAAATATAAGGGTGAATCCAAAGTGCAAACACAGGATTGAACCTTAAATGTGACTAAAGAAATAACACATGGCAAATAGTAAATCTGATAAAATAAAAATATAAAGAAAACATACCAAAATGTCAAGCTTACATGAAGTTGCAACTTCTCGCATATCCCTAAATGGCTGCAGTAAATACTGGTAGAACATGTTTGCCATAGTAACTAGTTCTTGGTACGCTTCATCTTCCTCTTGATAAACTTTCATTAACACTACCATGGTGTTGGCTTTTTCATGCCCTTCAAGAACCTAGATAGCAAAAAGTAAGTAGAGCTCGAGAATGGAAAGTTTTTAGAAGATCACACCATACAAATCTAAACAAAAGAAACCCTAAACTTTAGTACATGAATTTAAAATACGATTAAATATGAAAATACTATTGTCTTCCAACCAAAATGCCCAATAAAACATGAACAGTTAAATACATCATGATATATCGATGGTGGAATAGTACTACTCTAGTCCAGGGGTTCTTAGCCTTTTTTGTTCCACAGACCCCTTTGCCAGTCAGGTGAAAACCACGGCCCCCTTACTAAGTCCACACTATACTGTGTATTATTTAATAAATACATCACACCTGCACCAATACGTCCCCACAAGAATAATGTTTTTTTTGAACTTCAAGTTCACAGACCCTTTGTTAAGAACCCCTGCTCTAGTCATTTGGCACTGTGTTTCTGAAGACAGTTTAATAATAGGTGGCTTTTATAATATTAAATGGGGGGAAAGCAAAGTACAAATTTTTACCTCAACTATGTACTAAGTATGCAGACAAAAGGACCTGAAAAACTTGTCAAATGTTATCAGCAGTTATCTCCAAGTGGTAGGTATGGATTATTTTTTTCATTCGTCTTTTCAGACCTTAAAGGTTTCAAAAACCTGTACTCCTTTTTCAAAAGCTCATAGGACTTTATAGAGATGTCTCCAAATAATTCTCCTTATTCCCGGGGTTAAAAAGGCCACTAAGCTGGCAGCATAGAGGATTCATTTACAAAACCTCAGCTGGGGCTCTAGTCTCTATGCAGAGTTCCACTGCTGGAGCAGGGCAGAAATAAATTGAGCAGTTTGGTAAGAAATTATCTTACCCCACGAGAAGAGAAATAAAATCAAGTAGCAGTATAGGATTTTTTTCAATCAATATATTCTTAAATTCTTTTATTTCCAACCCTCAACTTAAGGATAAAATGAACTACTTTCTGTTGCAGTTCTTTCCAGGTTTAATATTAAGAGTTTTCAAACAGAACTTAAATTTTTGTTAAAAGTAAACTTGAGGCAACTGGTACTTTTCAGCCTTATTTCTTAACTATTCAGAAAAGTTCAAGAATTGAAACACTCAGCTTCATTTTATATGTACTATGTTTTGTATTTAAGCCCCACCCCCCCACACCCATTTTTAAGTTCCTGATAAACAGGTGAACTATTTTTATGTGACCAGCTCAGCCCTATGAACTAGAGTAGAACTAGAATACCCCGGAATGAACTTCAATTTGGGAAAAGTATAACTTTTACAGCAGTAACTACATATCTCATATAAATGTTATGGTTTTTAGGAGAAACCAATTCTCTCTTTGAGAAACCAAGTGCCTAAAAAACCAAAAGTTCGTTTGATACAAATGATAAAGTTGAAGATCAATAACTGACTGGCCTGGGCTTATTTTCATTTAATTCCTTTTATAAAACTTTTAATTTGAAAAACTCATTCTATATTTAGCTTGAGAGGCTATAATTAAGATACTGAGATGTGGCTAAATTCTCTTACACGTCCCTTTCCCCCAAGAAATACACAGATGGAACGCTGGAAAAATCACTGAGATTAATGGCCTCTAATAAGAAAGGATAAGCGGACATGTTCAGGGTGTCAATAAAGCCTCAGATCTTGACTCTCCTTATTAAATGGTGGCTATATAAGCCGTATTTTCTCCCGAAGTCTTTTGTGAACTTGTTTCTCCCTTCTTTTTTAATTTTTTAAAATACATTTTTATTACAGGAGTTGTGAACTTACAAAACAATCGTGCACATATGTAGAATTCCCATACAACACCCCTTCACCAACACACCACATGTTGCGGAACATTTGTTAGAGATGATCAGATAACATCATCAGACTGTTACCGCTAACTGGGGTCCACAGCGTCCATCTGGCATATTTTTTCCATACCCCCTATTATTAACACAGCACATCTTTGCCATTGATGGAAGACTTTCCCCCCTTCTTTTTAAGTTCTCTAAGTTTACCACTCAAATAATGACTTGTTCGTTGCCTCAACCTCCCCCCTTCAAGCTTAAAAAGCCACTGCCTTGCTGCTATTCCAAATCCATGACTAAAGCTCACTTCCTGTTGGTTCTCCCTTTGACCGAGTAACGAACTTGGCTCCTGGAAGCCTCATTCATGTCTGAAACATTGTCTCCATTATTGGTCTTTCCTCCAACACCGAACCTGGAATTGCTTACATTTAGTCCGAGTTGTTTTTTTTTCTACACGTGTGGGTTCTTTCCGCTCTGCTTTTAAGCTTCCCTGGCATTTCCCGTCAAAACGGCCCGCCCTGCCCATCTCTTCAGGGCCAAGGCTTCAGGCCTAAGCCGGCCCCGGCGGCGAAAAGACTCTGGTTTAAGTGGCCGCGGCCCCTCCCGGGCAGCTCGCCTCAGGCACGCGCCCCCACGTGGCTCCAGGCCCGCCAGCCCGCAGCGTCCCCAAGGCGCCGCCCGCCCCCGCCTCGGGCACAGCCCCGCGCGCGGACACCTGCCCCGCGCGCGGAAAGCACGCAAAGCGTGCCACAGGGAGACGCAGCGCGGCGGCGACGCGCGCGTACCTGGCGCAGCCGGGCGCGCGCCTCGGCCCAGCGCGCGCGCAGGGCGCGCTCCCGGAACTCGCGCGGGCTCTCGCAGTCGGCCGCGCCGCCCTGGGCCGGGAAGAGCGCATCGCGCAGCGCGGCGCCGCCGCAGCCGTCGGCCGCCTGGCCCAGGTAGCGCTCCAGCTGCCCGCACAGCTCCTGCAGCGCCGCCTCGCCGGGGCCCGCGCGCGCCGGCCACACCAGCGCCCACAGCCCGAGCCCCAGGCCCCAGGCCCGGCCGCCGCCCGCCTCCAGCTCCGGCGGCAGCCGCGGGAAGCAGCGCTCGAGCGGCGGCCACAGCGCCGCCAGCTGCCGGTGCGCGCCGCGGAGCCCGGCGGCCGAGAGCAGGCCGGCCCAGCTGGGCGGGGGCGCGGCGGGCTCGGGCCCCGGGGCCCCCTCACGCCGCCGCCGCCGCTGCGCCGTCCTGTCGTGACAAGTCACCGCGAACTTGCCCTCCGCGTCGTTCCAGGCCACGAGAAAGCGCAGCTGGTGCCGCTCGCGCTCGGCGAAGAGGTCCTCGCGGAGCGGCACCCAGCCCTCCAGGCTGTCGGGCTGCTCGTCCGCCATGGCCGCCGGCGCTCAGCAGACGGAGGGCTCGGCTCGCTCGGGCCGGGCGCGCTCCCGGTACCCGCCACAGAGCAGCCCGCGGCGCGCCATCTTGCGCCGGGAGGCCTTCCCGGGCCGCGTCCCCGCGCCTCCAGCGCCCCTGGCCCGGCGCCTTCGATTGGCTACTTAAGGGCCGAGCGCTCCCCAGCCGGCGTCCGGGATTGGTTGAGTCTTAGAAGGGGCGGGCCGGCGACAAGTCAGGAAAAGGTTAGTTAAAGCGCCTGTCTCCGACTCCACCTCTGGAATCGATGGGTCTGCGCTGTCCGGAGCCCGGGAATCACGACTCCTGCCTCGCCTTTTCCACCGTTGTACATACTGACGTTGGAAGAGTGTTGAGTGAACGAGTTACTGCCTTATCCTCCTAAACCCAGCTGATTTAGTCTTCTGTCACCCGGACCCTACAAAATACTTGGTTCCTGCTCTCAAAGACGTTACAAAACTTCCTGAGAGAGCAAACATCAAATGAAACTTATTTATTAGGGCCTCTAAGTGCCGGGCACTAGGGAGAAGCCACAGATTTGCTCCTACCAATTCAATGAGCTTATATTGAGTGTCTGCTGTGTGCCATTTTGTGGATATGGGAGGAGGATGCAAAAAAGATACCCAGCCTTAAAGCATCCCAGACTGCAGCCAGTGTGTTTAAATACAAACTGTTTATTTAAATCCCCCACTCTAAAGATAAACTGAGGCCCAGAAAGGAAACTCCTCTTAAGATTCATTCAGGCTGAAGACCACTTGGCTCCCTGTTTAAGAAGATCAGCAAATCCAGTTTGTATGTGGGGATGGAGTGCCTGGGGGAGCTGGACTTGTTCATGGAACAAAGGACAAGAAAGCCCTGATCCCTGCCCAGGAAACTTAGTGTAGACCGTTCAGGGACAGCTGCTATCCTGTGAGTGCACCTAGAAGGGGTGAAGTGGGGAGGGGGCTGTGGAGGGAGCCCAGAAAAGGAGCCCTTCA
>JAQZBX010043671.1:8728-21692 GCA_029593785.1 Cabassous unicinctus | reverse complement strand
TTTTTTTTAAAGATACTTAGATTACATAAATGTTACACAAAAAATATAGGGATTTCCACATGCCCCACTCCCCACACCTCCCACACCCTCCCACATAAACATCCTTCATTCATGTAGCACATTCATTGCAAGTGATAAATGCATCCTGGGGCTTTGCCATTAAGCATGGACCATAGTTCACATTGTAGTCTACACTCTCTCCCACACAGTTCTGCATGTTATGTGATGATATAAAACGGCCTGTATCTGTCATTGCAATGTCATTCAGGACAACTCCCAAGTCCCAAAAAAGCCCCCATATTATAACTGTTTTTCCCTCTTCCTGCTCCCAGAGCCTCCAGTGGCCACTGGCTTCACATCAATGTTGCAATTTCACAATATGTCTATAGTAGAATACCAGTAAGTCCACTCTAGTCCATAGTTCTTTCCCCAATCCTGAGGATTCTGGGATGGTGATATCTACTCCACCTTTAATTGAGAGGGGGCTTATATCCCATGGGGAAGATGGATGGGACTATCTTGCTTGCAGTTGCAGGCTCTCTCTGTTATAGGTGGTGGATTCTTAAAGGAGATAAGAGGAGGACTGAGATGTTTAATGTATGTAGAAGTTTTAATTAACTTTACTGTAAAAGTGTGGAAGTGTATAGAGTTGATGGGAACACATTATAGTGAGTAACAGCTGGTTTATAAATGGGAATGTGGCTGAAAAGAGTAGTCTAGGGATGTAAATGCCAATTGACAGAAAGCTAGAGAATAATCTAGGGACTGAATAACACAGTAATCCCAGAGGTGGATGAGAATTGTGTTTGATGGTACAGAAGCAAGAGTGTCCTTTGTGAGCTAGAGCAGATATACATCACTATTGCAGGGTGGTGGGAATGCGGAGAAGCATGGAAAAAATACAATTGGAATGACCTATGGACTGTGGTTAACAGTAATAATGTAATATTCATGTATCTGTGCCAAAGATGTACTGTGTTGATAATGGGGGAGTCTGGAAAAAGTGTTCCAAATGTATGCTGTGGACCTGGTAATAATCTGGTGATATTATCTCATAATCTGGAACAAATGTGCCACCATGGTGTGGTGTGTTGATAGAGGGGTGTTGTATGGGAATTCTGCACATGTGCATGAGTGTTTTGTAAGTTTACAACTTCTGTCATAAAAATATATTGAAGAAATAATAATAAGGTATGTTGGGGAAAAAATACACCAAATGAAAGATAAGGACTATAGTTAGTAGTAAGATTTTGGTGATATTCTTTCATAATTTGTAAAAAATGTCTCATAACAATGCAAGGTGTTGGTGGTGGGTTGACGTATTGGACCCCTGTATGATGTCATGCATGTTTGCTTTGTAAGTTCACAACTTTTACTACACACTTGTTGTTTATATATGCTCATGTATAAATGATATAATAATAATAATAGTGTGGGTTGGGGAAAAAATACACCAAATGTAAGATACTTTGGTTAGTAGTAATATTTTGAGGATGCTCTTTAATCATTAGTTAAATGATTAAACTAATCATTAACTAGAAACTAATGTGAATCATTAGTTTCACAACAATGCAATGTATTGGTGGTAGGGTGAGGTGAGGTATGAAAGCCCTGTATGATGTTATGTATGTTAGTTTTGTAAGTTCACAACTATTACTAAACACTTATATTTTATGTATGTTTATGTATGAGTGATATACTTCAATAAATGAAAAAAAAAATGACAAGGAACTCTGTGGTATCTTTTCTTGCTCATGTTACTTCTCCATATTAACCAACCACATAGGCTGAAAATGATAACCTAGAAGGAAGGGAAAAATAAAGCAACCATAGTCCTTTTCCTTTTAGTAGTTCCTAGGGAACATGCATATATCATGAGGCAAAAATTTTTTAAAAATTGAATTAGTTTTGTGCAGTGTTTTCACAATTTTGGTAAGAATGAAATACATATGTTTGTACAAGCTATAAAATATGTAATTTTTGTTATTTCTGCATAAGACCTAAATGCTCCTCTATTTCCACTTAAAACTGGCATTGAACAATATCGTGAACAGAAAAAAGATACAAAAATGATGAACAGTAATATTTATGCAAATAATTAAAATTTTATTTTTTTCTTAGAATTACATTAAGTAGCAAATAAAAAAACAACATGAGTTGAGAGACTGTTCTTGCTGGGGAGGCTGGCTGATGTAGAATTGGTATTCCCTCTATGCTGGCAGAAGGCTTCCAAAGAGCCTGTCCCCCCTTTTGCTTAGAGCGAGTTCTAGGCAGGCCAGAATATTTGATTTCCTCAGCCCTCAGGGTTGTGGAAAGGGTCACCACTGATGAACACTCCCAGGCCAGTTTGGTCTCGAGCAGTCTCATCCATGGACACCAGAGCCACACAAACATAACCCTTCTATAGCGTGGAGAAAGTTGGGATGCATTGCCGTTGAGAAGTCTGGTTGTGGTGGAGAACAAAAGACTATTTAAAAATCTGTAATCAGAGATGCTAAAGAGGAGACTGGAGAAGAAGCCTCTTTGAAAATGCAAGTGGTTTAACCCCAAGACCATTCCAAATGTTATCAGCTTTGGCAAGAGCCAGGCGGGTCGAGGCAGAACATGAAAGAATCAATTTTGATGATCCTGAGGCAAAAGTACAAAAACAGCAGCTATGTACTTAATTCTAGTATTTAGCATAGTGTTTCAAGCCATCAGAATCTGATCTCTTCGTGGAAGAAAAGGTCAAATGAAAGTGAAAAGATAAACAACATGAAGTAAATGAGTAACATGTTGCACTTATTCCATGCAATTTTTATAAGGATGAATTGGACAATTATAATGGAAGAGCAGATAACGGGCTTTTTTTCTTTCTTTTTTTTTTTTTGGTCTTTGTTTTTCTTATTGTAGCTTTTGTTAATGATGTTAATGATAAGAAAGCAATCTTTCAAAATGTATTTAGTCATTCCTAAAAATCAGGTCAAATAAGCCGTGGGTAAATTTTTCACAGAGGTGAGAAGTGTATACAACTCTTTTCAGTGTAAAAGACTGTCCCGGAATTAATTCCTGTTGTTCTCGGGGCTGAATAAACATAACAAGGTCAAGGGCCTGAATTGATAAGCATGTCTTATTTGAACAGATGGCAGGCTCCCAGGATTTGATAATAAGGAGTTGTTAGGGACTCTGAGTCCGGATTTGAAAGTGGGGATTAGAAAGTAGATTTAAGGGTTTAAGTGTTCACCTTTTTGGTGATTTTAAAGAGGGGATTGCAAACTTGTTTGGGGGAAGGGGATTTCTGCTCTCAGATCTGTTTCCTTTGGGTGGAGCAGGCTCCCACCTGACAGCTTCTCACTATCATAGGACTTGCCCTGTGAAAGTAGGTGGTTCTCTGGGCCACCCCTGGAAGCTGTTGGTTACATGATTACAGGGCAGAGGCAGAACTGGCCCTGGCACTCTTCCCTTCACTGCCCTTCCCATGCCAAAGGGAGAGTGGCCATGATCTTTCTGCTTCATTCCCAGCCTTGGCCTTCCCTTGCATTTGGGCTTTTCCACACTTGGGTCTTCCTATGTTGAAATAAAGCCTGTTTAATAATGGCAATATGGCACATCCAGAGGGAAGTCAGATGCCTAAGGATTTAGGGATACTTAACTCTTTTCCTTTTTTTCATGCTTTGCAACTGTGATTAACTCAGCACAGACCACCCTCCACCATTTCTTATTGCTTAATTAAGAAACATCTCAGAATTTTCTCCCTATTAGTTTCAGGCAGATTAAAAAGGAAAAATATTTTAACAGATGCTAAAGAGTCTTTCCAACGACTTGAAGATTAGGAGAATGCCTTTTATAGAGCTCCCAAAGTGTTCCCTGGCTGCTTCTGCCAGAGTTGAAAAGAATTTAGTGTCTGACTACTTAATGAAAAGCCAAGAGCCTCTGACAAAGAACTCCTGGGTCACTATTACTCTGGCTCCAAAGAGTTATTGCAAATTAATTTTTTTCTTGTCCTTTGTGATCTATGTCAGGCAGAAGGTGCAACACCATGATTGAAATATTCTTGTCTTACACTATTGTTAATAAAAGTACACAGTCATTAATACATGTGCAGCCACAGGAAATATGAAATGGTGTGCTCCAGATGAAAAGCGGGATATTGTGTTGGCAATCTTGTAGGCAAAAGGCAGAGTAAATACAATTCGAGTTTTGGGACAGGGTAATTACTGTCTCCATCTGGTAACACAATCTTTAACTGAACTCAAACCTCTTATGTGTTTTAAGCGCTTATGGGGCATCTTGCTAAGCAACCTAATAAAGGATTACTTTTTAAATGTTACCTTGAAAGCTTTTCAAGATTGCCTTTGTCTAATAACACAATATCACATCTGGCATAATTGCCATCGCTATAAAGCAAAATCTTTTAATAGTATATATTAAATCCTCTGCGAAGATACATAATCACCAACATGAGTTGGTGTTAATAGGGAGTCATTAGTCAGCTCAGTCTTCAATATTTATGGGAAGGGTAGGCTCAGCAAGAAACACATAATGAATGTAAAGCAAATACAAAACATAACCTCCCTGCAGTCTGACTCCTTCCCCTGATGGATGCGAGTGCCGCATTTCACAGTCTAGCTGCCTGGTGATTTCGGAACAGTCTCTAAAATGTTTGGCATGAAATATCATGAGCTAAACAAGCATGAGGAGCCCAGCAGCTAAAGGGAGGCTTATGGGGAGCCATGGTATTTACTTGAATGACTGGGGCTTAGGAAATTGCCGTGTTCCACACTGGGTTAATAAAGGCTCAGGGTGAAGTAGAGAGTGAATGGGCAGTGGCACCGCCTAAGAACATGGAGGAAATGTCAAGCACCATCTTCCACTGGTCACTGAAACATCAGAACTCTCCGCTCCCCTCTGCTTCTTCCCCTACCCCCACGGCCAAGAGCAACACTGGGTAAGAAAAGAATTGTGGCTGGGATAATTCAGCAGCTGGAAAGGTATTTTCTTCAGCACTCTAGATAATAGAGTGCTGTGCACAGGGTAATAAATTGAGAGAGTATGATTATAAAGCTGTAATTCAGTCAAGGGGTTGGATGATCTCATAAACAGGCAGCACAAAGCCACGGTGGTTTGTCTTGATGTCATTAAGACCTTAAGATTGAACGAGAACTTTGTTAGTCAATATTTTGCCTTGTTTGTTCCTTTGGAGTATAGCGAATGGAGGCGGGGGGGGGGGCAGGTCCCCACTTGATCATTTATTCTACTCTACCACATATATATTTATATGCATATACATAGAACTTTATGCTTATCCTCCCAGACTCCAGGGCAAGTACAGGAAACACCATTTTTAAAATCTTGGCAGAGTAAAAGCATATATGGAAATGAGATAATCATTGAATATTTTTTTATGTACTTTGCCTGCAGTGGAGCTCACACTATGTAGTTTTTTCAAAAAGGTAGCCCCTCTCCTTCCTTTATGTTGTACTTTTCCCCCCATTCATTCAGAGCTATGTACCTCTTAAAATAACCATACTTTCAGTTCTGGTGATTCCAGCATTTTCTGTTTCTGCTAATTTCTAGCTATGTATCACCCTAGGTGAATCATTTAACTTTTCTGTGCCTCAGTTTCCTCATCTGTCTAATTAGGACAATAATGGAATTACCTCATGGTGTTATTTTTGAGGATAAAATGAACTAATACATGGAAGGAGCTCAGAACAGTACCTAAGCATTATTATTACGGTGTTGTTTTGGTTATTATGCTTTAGTAGGTGCTGTTATTTTCTCCTTGTAAAGAGATAGTATGCCTTGATCAATCATGTATCTCACTAAACATATGCCATACTGCAGGGTACCGAGCAATTAATATATGAATTGAATTTAGGTCTCTGGCTAGATTTTACAAGTCTTGTAAAATATCTTTTAGTAGAAACCTTCATCTCCATTCTGCAGACAATGCAAGCCTACACTTTTATGCCCAACTGATCCCTAAAGAATATCATTAGGAATAGGTACTCCGGAAAAAGGGAATCTGAACATTTGAAGGGCTGAGTGAGTTAATCAAACAGTAAGCTCCTTTCTGCCAATGGCCTTCAATCTAAGAGGTGTCTTTTTAGATGTTGGTAGCACCAGGTGGCACTTTTTATAGCACACCTTGTTCTCTTTGGAACAGTACCTCCTCACTGTTAAGTGGAGCAGTACTTGGCTTTTATAAATCCAGTATAGGAATCAATTGGGAAGTGTTGCAAGTAATTCATTTGAAATTATAATTGAAGTAATAAAATTTTTGAATGACTTTATTTTTCGATAAGTTGGAGTGATTCATCATTAGCTCTACATTAATTTCACCATTACTTTCTTGCATTCTGGCATGCTCATTTGAGGAGAAGAGAAATGGGGGAGTTACATTTAGTGTGATGTGAACGTCATGTGTCCTGTGTGCTAGGGTAGGAGAAAGGTAGAGGTCTCTGATATAGATGGCCAAACCAGCAATAGGGGTCAAGAAATTGATTATTGCACATGCAACTCAAAAACAAAAGAAAACGATTATAGCTGTTGGCAGTATGTTGCAATTAGAAAAAGAAGAAGCCATACCCCAAATTCCACCTCTCTAAAAACAGCAAATGGAACCAAACTACAACTTCAGGGGCAGCACTAATTGTCAGTGGTTTTGTTCACTAACATCTGCTAAATTGCTGAAAAGCAGAAGAGGTCAGTCTCTTAGAGCTAAGTTCCAGGAGTGGTCCATTTTGAGACAAAGCAGGCTTTTTAGAGTTGGGCATTCATGAGATGCGATTATAGAGTATACTTGACAAGGTCAGAGTTGTTTTCAGATTCTTGATTCTGATTCTTCATGTTTTTCAGTACAACTAGCAGACAAGGTAGATTTAAATAGTAAGGTTAGTGTGAATAACATTACTCAGTACTTCTTCAACTGGGTGGACATGAAGAAAATTATAAGGGGCCATATATATTTGAGTGTAAATTGATCTTGGCAAGAGCCATTACTATACACCTAGTTACTATACATTACTATATACATTACTATATATACATTACTATATATAGTATATATATACTATATTACTACTATATATACATTACTATATACCTAGTGTGTATATAGTTTATCATTCAAACCAGAGACATTGTAGAGTGGTTTTGTTGTTGTTGTTGTTTTCTAGGCGGTACCGGGGATTGAACCTGGGACCTTGTACATGGAAAGAGGGCACTCAACCACTGAGCTACACCCACTCCCCATTAACAATTATACTAAGACAGCAGATAATCGGGACTGTTTCAGCCCATTGTGACATACTGTCTTCTTATTTATACCTGGTGAGTGTAGAAGAGTATTTATTTGTTCAACATACCACAGTTCCTCTGTAATTTCTTTTAAAAAGTTTTTCATTAAGTGCCATTATTTTACAGCATCCATAGGGAGTTTTCCTCTTTGAGAGAAGGAGACTTTCATAGTAGAAGAGTCAGAAATGAACTGATAAAATTAGAAAACTTATTATGAGTTGTCCATGTCACTGAATTCCCATTTTTCTCTCCTTCTTTATTTTACCTCCCCTATCCCATCTTATTTCACTCTGTCATGAGGGACCAGAGAGAAGTCTTAGGATTCACAGGGGTCCTAGGATTGCCCCATCAGAAGAAGGATTTGGGATGTGGGGGAAATATTTTTTTGTTCTTTTCTAGAGGAAGCATTTTGCTTGCACATTTCTCATGCTTTTTGTCTAATAATATACTACTCAATGTAAAAATTTCCCTTTCCATTAAAGAAAGAAACTTCAAGCTCAAAAACAAATGCATGTGCAAAGAACCTAGGCTTATTTTTGATTGTGTAAAAATAGCCTTAATGTGCTAATTCATATGCAATGGTTCAAACCAACAAAACCCACTAAAATCATTGTTGTATCACTAACAAGCTTTTAATGAAGTTGTTTGGATGTAATGTCATTGGCTTAACATAAAATTTGGGATCATCTAAGTTTTCACACTCAGCTTCTTGGTAGATGCTAATTCACCTTATGTGATTCAGAACCAGAGATGAATCAGAAGACTGCAGGGATATTATTCTACCAGAGGAGGCTTAGGAGAATTCATTACTGGATTCCTGCAGCTGAGTTGCTGGACTGAGTCCATAAATTATTAAGAGGTTGGTAGGGATCAGAATAATTTACATTAAAGTCTTTAGGATTTGGGTGGGCTGGAGTGAGGGAGAGAAAATGAGGAAGAAAGGGGAAGAATAAACAAAAAACACAGTGAGAAGACCTTGGTTCCACCATGTACTTCTCTGATCTGTAAAACAGGATCAAGTAACTCCTGCCTACTTTATGGACTTGTGGTGAAGATAAAATAAGAAAATGAATTTGAAAGCTCCTTTTAAGTTGAATGCTTTGTGTAAATACAAAGCATTTTATATGAAGAGTGAGAAATAAACAGATTTTTATAGACAAACTTTTCCCTAACTTGATATTCACCTTCCTGAAATGTCTAAGGAAAACCTTTTCAACAAGGACAAAACCTGTAATCAACAACCCCAATTTTCTCAAGCAAGGAGGGTAATGGCCATGACTTTTAAAAAATTAATTAATTGATTAATTTGTTTGTTTTAGGAGGTACTGGGGATTGAACCTGGGACCTTGTACGTGGGAGGCTGGTGCTCAACTATTGAGCTACATCTGCTCCCCGATATATATCTTTAGTTATTAATTTTTAAAAATATATTTTTATTTTTTTCTAAAAGATGCTTAGATTACATAAAATGTTACATAAAAAAAAATAAGGGATTCCCATATGCCCTACTGCCCACACCTCCCACTTTTCCTCACATTAACAACTTCTTTCATTAGTGTGGTGCATTCATTGCAATTGATGAACACATTTTGAAGCATTGCCACTAAGGATGGATTATAGTTTGCATTGTAGTTTACACTCTCTCCCACTCAATTCTGTAGGTTATGGCAGGATATATAATGGCCTGTATCTGTCATTGCAATGTCATTCAGGACAATTTCTATTGCCAAAAGTTGGAATCAACCCAAATGCCCTTCAACAGATGAATGGATAAACAAAATGTGGTATATACATACAATGGAACATTACTCAGATGTAAGAAGGAATATAGTACTAACACATGAGGTAACATGGATGAATCTTGAGGACCTTATGTTGAGTGAAGCAAGCCAGACATTGAAGGACAAATATTACATGACCTCTCTGATATGAGTTAAGCAAATTGAGCAGACTCAGAGAGCCAGAGTCTGGAAGATAGGTTTACAGGAAATAGAAAGGGAGAATAAGTTTGTGAGCCAATGCCCATATGGATGAACTCTATGATAAGGCAGAAGTGTGTAGTTGGGCAGTGAAGGGATATGACAGGGTTGTAGTGATACTATTGGGTTGGGCGGTGCCAGTCTGACAGGGTGGTAGAGTGGGGAGGGTGAGTTGGACTGCCCATGGAACTAGGGGGAGGGTTGGGGGAGGGAGCAGGTGAACACTGGGGATTGATGGATATGTGGTAGAAACTACAATGTCGGGAAAGCTCTTTTGGCAATATGACAAGGACTACTGCTTTAGTGTGTTGGATGGGGGCGGCATTTGGGACTTGGCCCATGACTTTTAATCAAGCATCAGGTGGAATCCAACAATAGAGGCAGGAAGAGTACAGCCCCCCATATCTCCAACACACACCCTTGTCTTTATTTTAACTGACTAATTATTATAACAGTCAATTTAGTCAACAAAATAGCCAAACTGGTTGTATGTTTGAATTGATCGATTATTGGATTGTTTTCATTTATATTTTAGGTCAACTTGATCATCAGAAAGATAACTAAATTATAGACATTGGGAAGAGTCAATGTCAATTGGGCTAGACATTGTGGATAGCTTGCTTTCTGTGAATATGATATTTAAGCCAAATTTAGAAACAAGGGGAAAACAGATTTGACACAAATGTGCCTGTCCCAGGTCTCAAACTTTGATTCAGGGGGTCGGATGTGGCTTAAATAGTTGGGCGTCCGTCTCCCATATGGAGGGACCTGGGTTTGATCCTTGGGACCTCCTGGTAAAAATAAAAAATAAAAAAAAATATAGAAGGTGTGGGCTGCCAGTCCCCGTGAGCAGGTGCGCTGCCAGGCCCCGCAAGTAGGTGCGCTGTCAGGCCCCTTGCGCATGTGCGCCATCATGCCCCATGAACAGGTGCGCCACCAGGCCCTGCGAACGGGTGAGCCCCCCAGGCCCCGTGAGTGGACATGCCGCTGGGCCCCATGTGCAGGTGAGCCGCCAGGCCCGGCCGAGCCACGCAGCAAGATGATGATGTAACAGGAGAGTGACACAAGGGAGAACCAAGATGAGACATGCCAAAAAACCAGGAACAGAGGTGGTGCAGGTGGTAGGACGCCTCTCTCCCGCATCGGGGTTTCCCAGGATCAAATCCTGGTGAAGGTGGGAGGAAAAGGATGAGAAGAGAGGGTAGGAAACAGACACAGAGAATTGCCCAGGGTATAGACACAAAAACAGCAAAAATGGGGGGAGGGGGGGTAAAAATGGATTTTAAAAAAAGTAAATAAATAAATCTTTAAAAAACAAAAACAAAAACTTTGATTCACAGCATCTGTAAGAGAAGAGCTATGCAAGAACCAAGGGTCAATAATTTATTACTCATGACTTAAATTTTGAAAAACTTTAACGTAAAAAGCAACTAAATGGCAATACATCTCATAACAAAATTTTAATACACACCCTCTGTGCAAGCAAAGGTCCACAGATTCCTGTTTCTACCCTCATTGCCACTTCTCACACTTGCTGCCAAGTCTCAGAACCCTTGGCTAATTTAACTGAATTTATAATAAAAAAACAAAATCGTGCTTGTGTACCGTCACTTTTCCGCAGGTCTTGCAGATCTCAGTTGATATCACAGCCCTCCCAAGTGCTAGTTTTTGTGACTGGGTAAATTAATAATCTCACTGTGCCTCATTTTATTCCATATAAAGTGGACATTTATTATCCCTACATCATAGAGATCCTATAAAGATATAGTACGTAAAGATCTTAGAATAGTTCCTTGCTAAAACATGTTTTAAATGCAGGGAGCACTGTCAGCAGAGCTGTTGTGTAGGGTTGTGTCATTTTAGGGCTCTGGCTTCCACAGGTGGTAAGACCTTAGCTTTGGCCATTAATCTTAGCATGGCGGCCCCGTTTAGCTCTTCAACCATCTCCCACCACTTAACCCACTCACCCCATACTCTAGCCATACTGGGGTACACGAAGGTCATTCTTGGATTGAGATTATTGGCATTTGCCTTACCTCTGCCTGGAAATCTTGGTCTTCGGGTCTGTATATGGCTGTCTCCTTTCTGTCATTAGGTCACAGCTCAAATATCACCTGAGGAGGCTCTCCAGGACCACTAGTCTCCTCCTGGGTCACTCTCCAACTGCTTGTTTTATTTTCTTCAGGACCCCTCCCACTTTCTGAAATCATCTTGTTCATTTATTTATTGGTGTGATGTCCATCTCTCCTTAACTAAAATGTAAGCTGTTTGAGAGCAGAGATCTTGTCTGGCTCTCGTCTGTATCCCCAGCACCAAGAACCTTAATTAGCACATGGTAATTGCTCATTACGTATCCTTTGAAAGAATAGGTGGCTGTTATTGCCTAAGTCAATTGGTTTCGTTTACTTTAAAAATCCAGATGCTTGTTCTTATTGAAGAGAAGATTACTTCATTCAACGTAAATATTCTTCTGCTCTCCTATAACCCTGTTTGTTAGTCTTTTTTTCTGCTTCATTCCAAACTTGAGCCCTAGCAGGGTAAATTTCCCATTTTGTTTCTCTGCTTTATGTTTCAAGCTGTACAAGAGCATGTGCTCCTTAAGCAAGCTACAAAAGGCAGACATCCAATTCATCCTGGCTTTGCTGTCTGTTCCATTTATGAGCCAACAAAATATGTTTGGTCACATGTTTATACCAGCAAATAAAGATGTCTATGGAATGGAAACATATCTGCACTAAATGAATTGTATCAATTTGAAAAGACCCTTAAAATTGTGGCTACGTCTTTCTAGCTCTCAAGATACTCAATCACACTCCAGCTCTAATTTCCACTATTTTACAAGTTGGTATTTTAAAAATCAATGTCATCTTTCATATTTGCGCACATATTTTGACTATATTCCAGCCCATCAATCCAAAGAGCAAATTAGAATAAAGTATTATTGTCACCTGATAAAAGTGTTTGTGGTTTTATTTATTTATTTTTCTAAAAATGTTTGCATGTTTTCCCTCCCATTAAATTGATTTTAGTTGATTTCCAAGTAAAATTTGTTATATTGTGATTTTGTAGATGGAATTATCCTAAAGATCCCTAGCTATTTCTGTAGAAATCAGTTTTCTCATTAAAAACCAAAATAGTAATAATGTGAGCTAAATTATAGTATTACTTACAGGAATACAATATTGTGTTATTGATACCTTTATTTGCATTGGCTCCTTTATTAAAAAGGGCATTCTTGAAATAAGTGACATATTTGTAATAATCATGGTTAACTGCATTAAAGAATGAATGATTTTCAGTTGGCAGTTTTGACAACGAGTGGTATGGAACCTAGATTAGGTTTAGCACAGAGAAGGAGCTCAATAATGATTTGCTAAGTGATTCTTTAATATGTTAAGTAATATTTAGCATTCTTGAGAGCATGGAAACCTTTCAGAAATATAAAAATCAGTGCAGTTTGCTTAATTTGGATTGTCCTTTCACATATTGTCTTCTTTTTCTGACCTCATTTATAAAGTGTTGACATAGTTCTTAGACCACTAAAGAGAAGAAAACAATACGGAAGAAGAGAGATGTATTTTCCCTTCACATCTGGAAAGCTCTAAATGCTCTAGCGTTCTTCAAGTTAGTGATTTCAAATGTTGAGTATACTTATGTGAGCTGTGCTGCTCTAGTCTATGGGTTACTTTTTTTTTTTTTTTTTT
>JAQZBX010043670.1:0-21592 GCA_029593785.1 Cabassous unicinctus | reverse complement strand
TTTTTTTTTTTTTTTTTTTTGGTGATATAAGGGACCCAAAAGAAGTCCTCTGCTAGATGACCCTCTTCACCGAGGGGACCCTAAATAGGCTCCTGGAAACTAATCAACCCCTACTCACTTCCTGTCCTCCCCAGGAGCGCTGAAGCTTTGATGCTTGTCAGTGCAGAGTGATAAAATGGGCTGACTCTGCCCCCTCTGGGGCCAGGCCTCAGTGTCAGTGGGCTGCTGGGTAAATCAAGTTTGCTCAGCAGATTCACCTCTCCCCTCAGCCTTACACTGTTGCAAGCCAGCTTTTCTGCTCCCCAAAGCTATGAGGGGGTCCAGGCAGCCAAATCCACAGAAGTTACACCCCTCTCCAACTTATGTCAGAGCCTTCCCTCCCTCAGAGTATGCTTCCTCACACTGGGAGTGGGAGTTGCGGATGTAGGATTCGCGGGTCCAACCAGCCATTTTCTGTGCGGGTGGGACTCAGCCGTCTGTGCTAACCACCACAGGCAGTCTCAAAACTCACAAATATCCACAGACCACTCCACGCCATCGATCTGCCCACTGCTAGATGATGCAAGCTTCTCGCTCTGTGTGCCCACAGCACAGACCCTTGGGCAGGACCCCATCCACAATTGGCCAACTCCGGAGAGCTAGTCAGTGAATACCCTCTTAATCTGACACCATCTTGCCTCCTTCCATATATACCCTTTATCAAGTTCATAAAGTTTCCTTCTATTTGTATCTTTTGCAGTGTTTTTATCAGGAAAGGATGCTGTATTTTGTCAAATGCTTTTTCTGCATGTTTAGAGAAGATCATTTGCTTTTTTTCTTTCAATCTGTTTATGTGCTGTATTACATTGATTGATTCTCTTATGTTGAATCATCCTTGCATACCCGGGATGAAACCCACTTGGATATGGTGTATAATTATTTTGATATGTTGTTGAATGCAATTAGCAAGTATTTTCTTGAGGATTTTAGCATCTAGGTTCCTTAGAGAAATTAGTCTGTAATTTTCCTTTCTTGTATCTTTGATTGGCTTTGCTTTAGGGTAATGTTGGCATCACAGAATGAGTTAGGAAATGTTCCTTCTACTTCTATTTTTTGGAAGACCTTAAGCAAATTGCTGTTAGCTCTTTCCAGAATGTTTGATAGAATTCAGCTGTGAAGCCATCTGGTCCTGGGCTCTTAGTTGGGAGGCTTTTGATGACTGATCTCTTTACCTGTAATTTACCTTTAGTTACTGAGCTCTTTACCTGTAATTGCACTGTTGAGTTCATCAGTTTCTTCTTTTGTCAATGTAGGCTGCTTTTGAGTTTCTAGGAATTTGTCCATTTCCTCTAAATTATCATTCTTGTTGACATATAATTTTTTAAAGTAACCTCATATGATACTCTTTATTTTTGGGTGGTCACTAATGGTATCCCCTTCTTCATTCTTTATTTTGTGTATTTGCATCTGCTTTGTCTTTTTCTTTGTTAGTCTGGCTAAGGATTTTATTGATCTTCTCAAAGAACCAGCATTTTATTTATTTTTTATTTTTTTAAATGTTTTCTTATTTTCTCTTTCATTTATTTCTGCTCTCATCTTTGTTATTTCTTTCTTTCCACTTCCTTTGTGGTTGGTTGCTGATTTTCCATTTCCTCCGGGTGTGCAGTTCAGTCTTCAATTGTAGCCTTTTCTTCTTTTTTTAATATATGAATTTGGGCTATGCATTTGCCACTCAGTACAGCTTTGGCTGCATCCCATAGGTTGTAATATGTTGTGTTGTCATTTTCCTACAATTAGAGGTAGTTACTGGTTTCTTTTGAAATTTCCTCCTTGACCCCTTTTTGTCTAAGGGTCTGTTGTTTACCTTCCATATCTTTGTGCCTAATCTGATAATGTGGCCTTAGTGATTTCCAATTTCATTCCATTGTGTTAAGAGAAATTACTCTTTATAATCCTCATCTTTCTGAATTCATTGATGGTTGTTCTGTGGCCTATCATGTGGTCTAACTTGAAGTATGATTCATGTGCACTTGAGAAGAATGTATATCCTGCTGTATTTGGTTGTAACGTTCTATATATGTCTATTTGGTCCAGGTTCTCTAATGTATTATTCAGAGTCTTTATTTCTTTATTAATTCTCTGTCTAGATGTTCTGTCTAATGGTGATAATGGTGTATTAATGTCCCCCACTATAATTGTAGAGGCATTTATTTATCCACTTAGTTTTTCTAGTGTTTGCCTCATGTATTTTGCGGCACCCTGATTAGGTGCCTATATGTTTATGATTGTTCTCTCTTCTTGAAAGATTACACCTTTTACTAATATATAGTGTCCATCTTTGTGTCTTACAAGAGTTTTGCATGCAAAGTCTATTTTGTCCAATATTAAGATAGCTACTCCTGCCCTTTTTTAGATATTGTTTGCATGTAAAATTGTTTTCCAGCTATTCACATTCAGCCTCCTTGAATCCCTGGGTCTAAGGTGGGTTTCTTGTAAAAAGCATATAGGTAGGTCATATTTCCTTATCCATTCTGCCAATCTCTTCTCTTCACTGGTGAATTTAATCCATTAACATTCAGTGCTATTACTCTCAAGGAATTTCTTACCTCAGCCATATTTCTTGGGGTTTATGTATGTCATATGTTGTTTTAATTTCTCTTTTTGTCTTTTTCATTGTTCATACACTCTAATCCAACTATCTCTCTCCTGTTTTTTCCTTTCAACCTGTAGAACTTCCTTTAGTATTTCTTGAAGTTCAGGTTTCTTATTAGCATATTCTCTTAATTTCTGTTAATCTGTGAGTATTTTGAACTCTCCATCATTTTGAATGCCAGCTTTGCTGGATAGAGAATTCATGGCTGGAAGTTTTTTTTTTTCTTTTAGTACCTTGACTAAATCCTACCACTGTCTTCTTTCCTCCATGCTTTCAGTTGAGAAATCAGCACTTAATCTTATTGTACTTCCCTTGTATGTGATAGTTCTCTTTTCTCTTGCTGCCTTGAGTATTTTCTCTATGTCTTGAGCATTGGACATTTTGATAATTATATATCTTGTAGTATGCCTGTTGGGATTTATACTGTTTGGGGTGTGCTGTGGTTCCTGAACATGAATATCCATCTCCCTCAATAGGGTTGGGAAGTTTTCAGCCATTATTTCCTTCAACACTCCTTCTGTCCCCTTTCCCTTCTCTTCTCCTTCTGGGATGCCTGTAATGCATATGTTTGTGAATTTTGCATTGTTGGTTAAATCCCTAACTCTCTGCTGGATTTTTTCTATCTTATTATCTATCTTTTGTACTTTCTGTTTGATTTCAGATGGACTGTCTGCCACATCACTAATTCTTTCTTCTGCCTGTTCAAATCTGCTGTTTTGTGAATCCAGCATCTTTTTGATTTCTTGAATTGTGGCGTTCATCACCATCATATCCTTTATCTTTTTATGTATGTTTATAATTTCTTCAGTATATTTTCCCAGTGGCTTCTTAATATCCTTAATCTCTTCCTTCACTTCATTAATGTGGTCCATGATATTTGTTTGGACAGCTTTGATTAGTTGGTCAATGTTCTACATCTCTTCCTTCTGTTTACTTTGTTCATTAGAATGGGCCATGTCTTCCTGTTTCTCAGCATGGTTTGTAATTTTTTATTGTCCTCTGGTCATCATTTTATCTTGATGTATTTATTAGATGGTTAGCTTGTCTCTCTGCTTTAGAGTTTTATTTAGCTGGTGGTTCTGTGTGTGTGTTGTTTTCTCTTTGACATTTTGTTCTTCTTGTTGTATTTCCTTGCTTTTTTCTACGTTCCCTTGAAGTAAAAGATTAGGGCCAGAGGAATTGAAAGAGGTAAGAAAGGAAAAAGGATAATAGTAATATTTATAAAAGTTATAAGAGGGGCCATATCAGACTTAGTAAGATGAATATTTAACTCATGTAGGCAGTGTAGAGTAATACGGGAAAAAAGTGGAGTACTTACAATGGAATGGGAAAACAAATACAGAAAAATATATAGAATTATTTAAAAGGCTGGAATGATGAGGAGAGAGGGAAAGAGTAAAAAAAGGGCTGAAAGGAAAAAGCTAATTAAAAAAATAAGAAAAGAGTACAGAATAGACAAGATAGAAATAAACACCCATGGAGTTGAGGAATAATGAAAAACGGTGGAATGTAAGAACCACAACAGAAAGCAGAAGGTGGAAAGATGAAGGAATGAAAAGAGATAGCACTGGTAGTCAAAATCACTATTCACAGAGAATGGAAAATCAAGGAAGAAGAAGGACAGCAAAGAAGAAACAAGGTAGCAGCCCCAAATTAAAAAAAAAAGTGGGTGGGGGGAATTAAAGAGGAAAGAAAAGCAAGAAACAAAGAAAGAAAGAAAATTCAAACAAACACAAAAGCATTCAGTCGAACAAAGCTAAGGAAGAACAGCATTCCTTCTTGGGCCCTTGTGAAGCCTTTCAGCTTGCATTCATCAATCAATTACCCTGAAGCCTTCTCTCTGCAGGTTTTCAGGCAGATTTAAGCAATTGAATTAAGATTAAAAAAATTCTTTATTGAAGAAATAAAGGACCCAAAAGAAGGCCTCTTCTTGAACACCCCCTCCACTAAGGGGACCCTAAATAGGCTCATGGAAACTTATCAAACACTTCCCACTGCCTGACATCCCCTGGGGAGCTGAGACTGATACTCAGTGCAGTACTATAATATTGGCTGGCTCTGATCCCTCTGGAGCTGAGCCTCTGGGTCCCACAGCTGTTAGTAAATCAGGTTACCTCAGAAGATTCACCTCTCCCCTCTGCCCGGCACCACTTCTAGCTGGCTGGTTTGCTACCAAAAAGCTGCAAGGAGATCCAGGCAGCCAAACTGACAGAAAAAAAAAACCTCTCACCCTTTGCCAAGACCCTTCCACTCTCAGAGAGTGCTCCCTCTCAACCTGCTGCCAGGACGGTGTGGCTTAGCCTTCTGCATCCACAATTTCCAGCTGGGGAAAAAAACTCATGAGTTTATATTGAGCAGTCCACCTCACTGTCCAGCTAACTCCAGATCAATGTCCCCAAGGTTCTTGCTCTGCAGACTCCCAGAACAGACCACCCAGACAAGATCCTGTCCCCAATCAGCCATCCTTCATGAGAGAAATGGTGAGTGCCCACCTAAACTGACACTATCTTCCAGAAAATCCCCCTATATTTTTACATAATATTTATGTAATCTAAAGCATCTTAAGAAAAAAAAAGAATTAGTACACTGCTTAGCACCTTTTACCCTTGGGGATAGTCATGTTCTTGTTCTCTCCTATTCAAACGAGGATTGCTGTCTTTACATCTATTCCATGGTATCCAACTCTAGATTGCTTTAATGCCGTACTGTCTTAATTTTTTTTGTCAGTGACCCCAACTGCACCCTTTACTGGGCCATACTGAAATCTGCTGTAACTCTGTCAGGCCCTCACTTATAATTCATTTGTGGGAGCTTCCAGAGTAGCCTAGTGCAACCTGACTGAGCTACTGAATGACACACATAGAGTAGACAGAACCAATGTCCACTAAGCCATGTTCTGCAAGACTCATGTCTGTCTCCAAAGGAGCAGATTGACCTTGTTTGATGGACAAGATACGGATACATAAAACAGATAACCAGGGATGAATGACAGTCTATAAGAATTAAAAGCACAGATAAGGTCATGAATTTCAGATAAAGCCTGTTGTTATAAAGCAGATGATCAGAGTTAGAATTTCAATGAAACCTCACTATTCACTATTTTTTTTACTACAATAGAGACATCACAATTTCTTTCTATTTGGTAAATGTAAATAAGTATAAAAATATTGACAGAAATAAATTATTTTAGAAAAATTAAAATATCCTGGCTACAGTATATTGGGAAATTTTAACAGAGAGATGATCTGGGAATTTAGAAAGGAGGAAAATATTATTAAATTTCTTTCTCTTCATAGAGGTAGGCAGTTAATATATGTTATCTTACTCTTGGTGTACAAAAAAATACAGATATATTTTTGAAAACTTATTGGCAAGGAGATATATCTATATATATCTTTAAAACTTTAAAGAAAACTGAAGTAAACTATATTAACAGAAAGTAAAAGGATGAAAGGGAGAATGCAAATAAATATAAACTAACAAAGCAATGATCATTGAAATAGGATCAAATGTGGGGGTAAACTTGGGGCTGCAGTGCTGTGCAGATTCGAGCTCTTGGTCTGTTAGAAGGATGATCTATCCTCACAGTAATGGAAAATGTCTCTGAGTCACCCCCGCACAAAGGTGGAGAGACAGGGAAGTTGGGTGAGGCACCCGCAGGTCCCTTGGGCTCCAGGTCCACTGAAACAGACATAATCCCAGTGGAAACTGATGGGGATGGAGATGGGAACTTGAATGAAGGGACAGAGGATGAAGAGCTCGAGTCAGGACACCTCAGATTTCACAGCAGTTGAAAGCGAAGACTCGTCATTATGTAATCCTTCAGCCAAAAAACTATAAATAGGTAACAAAGAAAAGAAAGAGAGGAAGCAGAAAGTTGATGAATATGAGATTCAGAAAGTGCAAATCCTGGTTTCCTCTGTTTCTGAGGAGCAGCTGAACTGTTTTGAAATGTATCACAGGTCGGCTTTCCCTAAGGCAGCCATGAAAAGGCTGAGCCAATCCATTCCTGGCTCCCCCATGTATCAGAATGCTGTTACTGCTGTGTCTGGTATTTCCAAAGGACATGATCATTAAAACAGAAATGTTAGAACAAGAAAGAAATATAAGAAAAGAAAAAGGAAAATGTTCAAAACTTAGTAGGTAAAAAAATGCAAATAAAAACAACAATGAAATACATTTCCATCAATAAGATCAACGAATATTAAAAGTCGATAAACATAGTGTTGAAAGGGAAGAGGAAAATTAGTCCTTTCATTTGCCTTTAAAATATTGTTCACATAAAATACTACAACTGCTATTTGGGACAAACTTGAAAAATATTATAAGCAATTCCACATCTAAGAAGCTATTAGAAAGAAATAATTATGGAGTGCAAAAATATTCAGCTATGAGAACATTAATTATGAAATTGTTTAAAATAACAAAACCTTTGGAAACAGCCATCAAAGTGCACTGGAATAAAAAACAACTTAGAAACATACTATATAAAAACACTTACTTTGTTCAATGAAATTTTAAAATAATATTTAAGAAGATAGAAAAATATGATATTTTAAAGCGAAAATAACTTGTAAAAAATAAATAATGTCATGGCAATTCCACTCCTAGCATAGAGCCAAGAGAAACAGTTTTATGCACACAAACCCTTACATATGAGTGTTCTTAACAAACATTATTCTTAATAGCCAAAATGTACAAACCAAATGTCCATCAACTGATGAATGAATAAATAAAATGTGGTAAGTCTATACCATGCAATTCACCAATTAAAAGGATTGGAATACTGATATATGCTGCAATATGGATCAACCTCAAAAACATGATGGCAAGTAGAAGGCAGCAGTCACACGGACTACATATTATGTGATTCCATTTATATGAAATGTCCAGAATAAGAAATCTATAGGGAAAGAAAGTAGAATCATGATTACCTTAGGCTGGGGATGGGGAGAGTATGGAGTGACTGATAATGGATATAGGTCTTCTTTTGGGAGGAGGGCAAAAATATTCTAAAATTAAATTGTGGTGATGCTTGCACAACTCTGTTAATATATTTAAAAAAGGGCTTGTACAGTTTACATGAATGAATTATATAGCATGTAAATTATATCTCAATAAATTTTCTAATATATATATACACACACAATATGAACCCATACAAAAATACATGTGTGTATAACTTTAAAGTATTAAAAATGTGTTAAATATAGTTGTCTTAAGATGGTGAAAATGTAGGTAATATTCAATTTCATTTTGCATTTCTGTACATTCTAAACTTTCTACAATTGACCTGCACTACTCTTTTTCTTTTTAAAATTTCAAAACTCATGTCTTCTAGCAACCAATCTTCAAAACTCTACCTCCATGAGTTTGCTCACTATCCTTAGACCATGTCAGTGACATCATGCAATATTTGTTCTATTGTCTCTGGCTCATTTCATGGTGAGATTCTTCTGTATAATAATTGCAATGATTGGCACCTGACAGTACTCATTTGTCAAGTCCAATGGGTCTGTACAGCACAAAGTGTAAACCATAATATAAACCGTAGACTTTGGTTAGTAACAATGCTTCACTATTTGTTCATCAACTGTAAGAAATGTACCATACTAATTTAAGAGGTCCATAGTAGGGGTAACTGTGTACATGGGTGAGTGCGAGTTATATGAGAATTTCCTATACTTTTGTAAATGCAAATTTAAAACTTCTCTAAAAATAAAGTAAAAAAAAAACAAAATAGAAATTTAAAAAATTCAAAACTAATTCATGAAATGCATAAACAATTTGCAAAGACTAGGAGAAGTGTTTTGTTATTTTTTTTTGTTTTATATTGGTTTGATTTGCTAGCTCCAGGCACTTGAGGGAATCTCTGTGATACCACTGGATGTTTACAAACTTAAGGAAGAGGCAGTTCAGAGACTGCCTCAGAGTTCACAAGGGAGGCAAGTGAGACTGAGCTCCTCCTGAGGCAAAGGTCAGCGTATCAGCAAAGATACAAGGTACACACATGCCATGTCCCATATTTCCTGTTTTTGTTTTTGTTTTTAATTTCTCATGACAGTTCAGCATCTTTCCTGGAGGTGATAGCTCAGGAAAGACTTCCAGGGTTCCTGACATGTGGCCAAACTCTGACTCCATGTAGCTTCTGCAACCAGTGAGATGTGGGTGGTTTTTCAAAGCCATCAGGTGAGCCAACCTCTCAGGGTCAGCCTGCTATTGATTTGGAACATGCACAGTTTTAATAAGTCCTGTCCATGATGGAGAAAACAAGATGAGGTTCCTGGTGATACACCCAGGGCCATGCCAGTTTGTCTTTTTCTCTTTTTGCTCTTTCTTTATGTTGTCATGGGGCTCAACATGATTGTGGGGAGCTAAGCGAGGGAACCAATAATACTGAATAGCCTGGGAGAGGAAGGAGATGTATATACACACACTCTGGTAAAAGAAAGGGGGGCCTTAACATTTCAATTCAGAAAAAATCATTCTGCCATAAAATAATCTGTCCTAATGTTGACTAAAGAATAATGCAAATTCAGCATTATTATTATTATAAGTATAATAATAATTATTATTATATTTTACCTGGGCACAACCAGGACAGAAAATTAGATCCTGAGAAATAATTGCATAATTTCAGAGTGTTAGTGAAGTGAAAATTTGTTCATGCTTCTGATCTAAACCAGAAGAACAAAATGAAGAAAACTACTTACTATATATGTGAATAAAATATCATGTAATATGTAACAGCATTACAGATATATGTTCTGTGTTTGAAACTTGAAAACATAATCGCATTACTTAGCACAGATGTAGTGGAGAATCCCTAGGGATTCAATGCTGTTAAGCAAGAAGAGGAAACCCAGTATTGGTAGTGGAATCCCCAGTTTTCCCAAATCTTCCTTGAAAATGAGTCTCTGCTGTAGGTTGGCCATGAGTTCCCCCTGCAGCTCAACCCCTCCTGCATGGAGAGGTTTGTGTCTGAGCTGACCCTGACTTCTCCTCACTGTGTCTCTTATGAAGTAATACACAGCTGTGTCCTCAGCAGTCACAGAGATCAGCTACATAGTGAGCTGGTTCTTGGATGTCTTTCTTGAGGTGGAGAGTTGGCTCTTGATGGATGGATTGCAGCTAGTGACACCATTATAGCAGTTTCTTTACAACCACTGCAGCCCCTTCCCTGGGGATTGATGTACCCATTTCCAGCAGTAATAATTTTTGTGATGGAGACTCCAGAGACAGAGCAGGTGAGGGACAGGGTCTGGGAGTGCTTCACCAGTCCATGTCCTGACTCCTGTAGCTGCACCTGGGACAGGGAACCTGAGGACAAGGAGAACCACAGTGAGTCTGTGCTCAGAGGCAGCATCCCCTTTACCTTCATGCCTGAGTCTTGAGACACTCACCTCTGGGAGCTGCCACCAGAAAGAGGACGAACCACAAGGCTTTCATGTTCCTTTGTATGATGCTCTAAACTGTCAGACAATATTTCCCTGATCCAGGGGCTTCTTAATTTAAGTCCATGTGTGCTGTGCTTTCATCAATTGGCCAAAGCAATGATTTGCATGTAGAAGGTACTTTTGTATGTAAAGCTCAAAGAGTTCCTTGTCTCTGGGGCTCCTCTGTGAGGAGGATGCTGGTTGATCCCTAGGAGAACAAAGTCTACTTCTTGGGTCCCACTTCACTAAGTAAGCGTATTTCTTCATTCAAGCCATGAAAACTTCCTGTAGGAGCTGGTTAAGGAGGTGGGTGCAGCCAAGAAACACGGGTGTCTTTGGAAATATTGTCAGTGTGCCTCTACTCTAATGGATATATATATTTATTAAATTCACAACAAAAATACATGTCCTAAAATCTGCTTAATAAATCTTCTGATCTATTTATATCCTTTGTTAACTGATTTTAGGGGACTTTCTAAAGTTTGGAGCAGCAGCTAAATATATCAAACAGTGAATTCAGACAAACTGGGTCCAATCCAATATATGCCACAATTCAGAATGTCTTTGACTCACTTAACATGAGTGAACATTTCTTCTTAAGAAAAAACTTGTATAAAATGTCTATTCAATAATTATTGTAGAATTTAAATTGCTCAAGTCAATCTCTTATGTATTTTATTGTTATCATTCTCTGTAGGTTCTTAAACCTGTTAATTCCCTGAACTTAGCTGAGCCTGCACAGACATCCTGTGCCTCAGGACTCTCTCTTTAGGTAAATCTCTGATTTTCATATAGAGACAGTTTGTGGAGTGTCATCAACACACCAATATATTGAATCAGTGTTATGGGTTGAATTCCATTTTCCAAAACACATGGTCAAGTCCTTACTCTAGGACTTGTGAATTGACCTTACTTGGAAATAAGTTCTTTGAAGATGTTGTTAAGATGTAGCCAAACTGGATTATAATGGGTCCTAATGCAACATGATTGTTGTTCTTATAAGAAGGAAAGAATTGGACAGAGACAGACAGACTTAAAGAGGGCACCAAGTGATGATTGACTTAGGAATTTGAAGGCCCAGAATTTTTGGCAAATACGAGCATCAAGGGGGAGGAAGGGAAGGAATTTCCTCTACAGACTGCAGATTTTTAGCCTGCAGAACTGCAATAAGACATATTCATATTGTATTAAGCCATTCAATTTGTGATTCTTTGTTAAAGTAGCCATATAAATCCATTCAGGGTTCCATTCATGAATCCCAGGAAAGCCCAATCCCTGCTTTCTTGACAATGCCAGTGAATTTTAAATTCAGGGACATTGGTTTCCCTGCATGGGGAAATACCATGCAGATCCTTATCAATACAGCAGCACAGTGAATGTTTGCAGAAGGGATGAGCTCACAATGGCTAGAGGGTAGCTCCCTGCAAAATCATCATGTCCATTGAAAAATCACCTGATAGCTGCCCTCCCTAGTCCTGTGTCACTGAATTTGGGATCATGGCTGAGATCTTAGAAGTCAATAGTGGAGAGAGATGAGCAGAGATCTTTCTCCTGCCCTGTGACCCTTACAGTGTGACCTCAACCCTAAGGGCTTCAGTCTGATAAGGCACAAATTGGGGTGAACAGGAGACACTTTATTTGTGAATTTTACACTAGGGACTCAGAGATGTTTCCTGTTATCATCTGTTATTAGTGTTATCATCACCTCAGTGATAAAACTGTGGAAACCTATGTGAGCCCTCACCTCTGACTTCCACAATTGCACAATGGCCACCTGCTCTGTTTCTGGCCTTGACCTGTCATACCTGCATGACTGAGGTAAGTCAAAACCCTCTGCCTCAGTGACCCAAAGTACATTTACTAATTTAAATTCTATTGTTTCCAAAGATCCCCTTTACCTTATGTAAAAAGTTTCAGGAACACAGCCTTGAATGCAGCATATTGCAACCTGTCTATTCAATATCATCTAGTGAATTACATAAAAAGTAACCTGCATACCTGAATCTAGGCAATAGGAAAGTTAACAGAAGGATAATGAGAAAGATTAACAGGACACAGCAGGACCTACATATTAATAACTGTAAATGTGGGCTGCTCTGCTGTGGGAAAAGGGAGGGAAATGGATGCATCCAACATCCAGTACGAGGTGTGCCCATTACTCACCAGCTAGTCACATAGGGTTACACAGATCCAAACCTAGGTGTCCTGGTATTTGGGGGCCCAATGGGCTCAGAGGGAGAATGATATAAATTCTTGCTAACAGAGAAAATCATCCAAGAGATGTGCATATCTCTATGGGTGACTATGTGATGCTAGAGACTGCTCACCTTAAGAATATAAATATTAGGCCACCAGGTAGAAATTAGCATTTGCCACTTGTGGACATCATTAAGCAATGCTATGGTCAGACACCAAACTTGATTTTTTATCAAGCAGTTTTTGTAGAAGAACCAACTGAAATGGTTACAGTGTAATAGAAAGTATAAAGAGGTATACATTTAAGTGAGATTCTTTTGGAGATTACCTCTGGTGAAAATGCTGGATGAAGTAAGCACCACATCCAGAGAGAGAAGGAAAAATTGTTGGTGGAATTAATGTTGAGAAGTTGGGAAAGTTCCATCTGATGGCTGGCTTTTATTTTCACTGTAAAGTGTAGAGAGTATATGCTAAGAATGGAATGTGAACTAAGGAAAATTGAGTCCAGATGTTAGAGGATAATTGACTTTATTAAAGTCATGAAAAATGAAGCTTGACCAGTCAAGAGAAATACAGCAACTGGATGCTGATCAGTGTGTCTCCCCAAATCCTGGGCTCACTGAATTACTAAACCATCCCTATCCTCCACCTCCTCACTCCTAAGGCATCAGTGAGTCTTAGAAACCCCCCTTTCAAGTGTGCCTCTCATTGCCTTATTCAATTAGGCATAAACACCCAAAGGAGTAGAATATCATTTGACCCAACAATAGTCATGGCTAAATTCTTATTTTAGACTGTGGTTTGTAAAAGAAGAACTCTGCCCCTGTGAGGAAGCCCTTCCCAGGCAATCCCTGCACCTGCTCTGGGGCTGGGACCTGTGCTTAGTGGGCTTTGAGTGACCCCTGCAGCCCAGTCCCTCCCATGCAGGAAGGTTCCTATTGTGATCACAGGGCATTTTCATTGCAGCTTCTCTGCCCAGGGTTACCTGGCAGTGCCCTTCATTTCAGACTGATCTTCAGACACACCACACACACCTGATACCATATCTTGATAATGAGTTTTCCTTAGCAACCCAATACACTCTTCAGGTAGACAAAACACAGGAATCTGTGCAACCACAAGGGGGCCCTTCCCTGGATCCTGCCAGATGCTTTAACACAGTCACAGTCATGGTGAATCCAGAGGCTTTCAGAGGGTCTCTAATCTCCCTTGTCCTCCTCAGTTTTGAAGGTTACAACAGAGAACATGTGCACACACAGGACCATGGGGCTCAAAGCCCACACACACATCTAGTATACCCACAGCACATACACACACACATAACTGTACACAGATACACATTACATGTGCACAAACATCTGCTATATCTATATCATGCACCCACATGTTGTCACTAACACACATGCACATTCCTGTGCACACACATTTTCTTTTCCAATAATATACCCACTCACAAGCACATTCAGAGACAGGTGTGTCCACATATGTTTACATTCACAGATACACACATATACACATACTTCCACATGTACACACACATGAGCATGCTTACACATGCTCTCTCTGATTTTTGCAGCACTAGGATCCAAATTTGTCATTTGTCCCTGTGTCCAGCACATAGATACAGCCCCCCAGGCTGACCCTAGGCTTGCTAAGGTGTCTTCCTTTGGCTAATAGGCCAAAATTTAACATGAATAATCTGATACTTGGCAAAGGTCTGCATGTTGAGTTTGCCTTTCCCTGCTTTGCCTGGGAGCCCTGCAAATACCCCATGAGAGGAGCCAGGCCTGCCTGCCAGGGGTCAGGAGCACATGACTGGTCCATGCACAGTCAGTGCAGCCAGGACCCACACACCCCATATGCCTGGGTGGAGCCCCTGGACACACAGCCTAGCAAATGGATGCCTTTAGTGGTTTTCAGAAGACACAGGATCCCTGTGAAGAGCATCCCTCTCATGGGCAGAAACAAATGCTGGACAAGGAATGGGGAGTCCAGAACAGTGAGCATGGTTTGTTTTTCTCTTGCTATTTCCAGAATCCTCTCTTTATCTTTGTTATTTTTCATTCTTAATAGTAGGTATCTTGGGGTAGATTTATTTGGATATATTCTTTTTGGGGTGCATTGTCCTTCTTGGAAATTGAAATTGATATTTCCTAGTTCCTCAAATGTTTAAATATAATGTTGCCTATGACCCAGCATTTCTATTGCTTTTCATCTAGCCAAGAGAATTGATATCATAGATCAACCATAACAAGTTGTACACAAATGTACAGAGAAGCATTATTTGTTATAGCCCAAAATTGGAATCAACCCAAATATCCATGAAGTGGTGAATAAATAAAAATTGGGAGCATATATATAAAATGGAATATTATGTAGAAATTATTAATTTAGTAGTGATATATATATATGCAAGTACATGAAAGAACCTTGAAAATATTATGCTAAGTGAAAGAAGGCATTTAGTAGAGATCACTTATTTTATTATTCTATTTATTTGGAATGTCCAGAACAGCCAAACCCATACAGACAGAAAGCATATTAGTGATTGCCAGAGGATGGGGGAGGGGGAATGGAGAAACACTACTGAGTATGGAGTTTCTTCTGTGGTGCTGTAGATGCTGTAAATTTATATTGGGGTGATATTTGCACAATGCTGATCTACATGACAGAATTAAAGTGAAGCCTGGCCCTGGGAATAAGGTTGGGGTAAAGGTCAGGAACCACTGGAGGATAGTGAGTTTTGGACATAGTGGTTATTAGTCACTAACACCGCCCAATCCTGGGAACCCAGAGAGATGTCTTCCTAAGCTGAATTCAAACACACACTCAATGTCATCCTGAGCATAGACCAGGACATGCACATAGACCAGGACATGTTATACACTCATTCTTGACTCATCCCCCACTGTGCATCAGTAGACACCAAAATTCTTTATATTTATTTTCTCTCTTTCATGGGTATTTAATTTCCATGTGCACAGGCCTTACTTTTCATTACACCCTGCTTGTTTCACAAATGCCTAATTGTTTTATCCAGAGATGTTAATAGCAAGAGATTTTATATAAAATGTCCTCTGTGTCAGAACTGTGGTGAGCAAAAATATTTAATAATTAACACTTACACTCAGACTCACCCTCACAAGAGGGCAAATTTAATAATTACTATGTATTTTGTCTCTATATTTCCCAGTTCTAAACAAGCACAGGTGTTGACATGACGGTTTTTGGATTTTTCCTCCTGATTGGTTTTTAGCTGGTTTATTAAACCTTCAGCTTGACTCTCCAGAGTTCTAATTGTGCACATGTATTTGTCCAGCTCTATCTATTAATGTGCTCTAAGTATTATAAAAATAATAATTTAAAAACTCGATGGAATAAAAATGTAACCAGAAAGACAACTGGTTTGGTCACTTTCATATAAGGTGTTTAGGTGGGAAGTCTCGGTAAGGAGTGGAATCTGATTCATGCAATTATTCAGAAACACAGCCACACACCAATTTGTAAGATGGCATCATCAACTGGTGGGCAGGGAGTTATATACAGTATGAAAGAGAATTTGGGATTCTGGATGGGTGTATTCTCATTGTTCAGGCCTGCAAGAAGCATAGATTATCCCTGTGCATTCCATTTTCTGTTATCAATCATGTGATCTTCCCTGGTGTCAAGGGGCTGGAAATGTGTGTTAACTGATCCCAGGAGGAAGGGGAACAATAGGGGTGTGTGGACAGGATGTCGCTACATAGTAAGCCTGTGTCACCTATGCCCCCCCACACACACATAAATTATTTTCTTTTGAGAAATATCATCCAGAAGTTTGAGAAAAACTATAATCAAATGATATTTTGAATACAAGTAAAGGATTTGGACAATGTTGTATACAGTGGTCAGTGAGGGGATTGTACTTCCATTTTCTGATTCATCTTCAACTGTGTATTGAATGGAGATGAAGATGAGTGGATATTTCCTGTGAAACTGAGAAATTAAAATGCACAGATTGTGGCTAATATAGTGAAAGGTTTGTGTAAAAATGTCAGGGAACCATCCAAAATCTGATGAGAATGAGGGAGGCTGGAGGTTAGGTAAGAACAGAGTTAATGTGAGGCATTAGGTTCAGTGTCCAGCAAATAGGTGGAGATGGAGTTGGGAGAGCAGTTAGAGTCATGGAGCCCAGTTATAAAGCAGATCCCATTACAATGACAACAAGACTTTCAGATTAGCCTGCCTGGCTCTGGGGAAAGGGAATAACAGTCAATGGGGAGCCTAGGGGTGCTCCCAGGGCAGTGGAGGGGGCTAATCATCTGGGAGGGTGCAGCAGGCAACCAGAGGCAGAAGGCCTACAAGACATTTGTGCTTCCAGGAGCCAAAGTAGAAGGTGCCTTGATAGAGAGGGTGGGCAGTAGCCATGCCCAGGCACTTGGGTGGGGCACAGTGGGGAGGGGAGCACAGGGGTACAGAGTCCAGATGGAGAGAAAGGAATACAGGCTGGGCTCTCCAGAGGTCTTTCTGAAGGTGCAGGCTCAGAAGTGAGGTCTCACAGCTTCGTGGCTGGTTGTCCATCAATGTATCACAGATAAATTAAGAGTTTCTCCCCAAACTGACAACATCACAGAATGAGAAATGAGACATAGGCTGCCCCTAGGAAAGGAAGGCCTGGACACTGACAGTAATGCTCCTCACCTTGCCTTGCCCCTGCCTGTCCTACCTCCCCTAAAGCCTGGAGATTCCTGTCCTCTTCCTGCTATGGGAGCTGGGCACAGTGGACAGAACACTCAGGAGTCTCCCTGGAGGATTTTATTAAATTAAGCATGAATCCAGTATTTACAAGCGGGATATCTATTTACTTCTCATGAAAAAGAATGAAATAAAACTGTTTTTTGTATTAAAATCAGTACATACTCTGACGGCCCTGAGAATGCACCCCTTGTTCCACCACATGCAAGGACATAAAGCCTCAAGGGCCCATCTGCTATTCTGAGATCAGCCCAATGTTGAGAGACAAGCAGGAGATCTCTGGGCTACTCTAAGCCAAGATCCAAGATTGGGAGCAACACTAATCCCGAGTAGGTCCTGGGGGATGCAGGACTTATTTGATGGGTAATTTTGTCTCAAGGACATGCTGAAGGCCTGGTTAAACTTGGGAGAAAGATAATGGATTAGGATGAAAATAGTAAACCAGCCCACTGTTGAGTCTGACATGCACACTTTTGAGTGAGAAGGAGAATCAGATGTGAAATCCACTGTGGTTTATAAGTTACTGACCCTGGCATAGCATCCCTCCTTGTTCTAAACTGAATCACAAAGACTGTCTTAATCAGGGAATCCCACTGACGTCTCTCCCTTAGTCTGATTTGAAAAGACTCACCGACTGCCCTGACATGACTCAATTCTGATACTGGTGACCCCTGGCAGAGCCCTTTTTGCTACCAGAAAGGACAATCTGCATGTGAAAATTTTCCTCTTACTACAATGAAACCTTTCATTTTCAGACACTTCAATGGAGAGACACAATCCTAAATACTCAAAGCTTCCTAAGGGAAAAATGTACATATAGAGGAAGCCCCAGACCTAAGAGGAAACCAGCCCTTACACTCCCTCTGTACCTGGTCCTATGGTTGAGACCCATATCCTGTGGTTCCTGCCCACTCCTGCAGCCCAGCATCCTCCAGCTGCCCTGCAAAGTGGGACTGAGTCTGGACTCTCACTGCCTCATCACTGTGTCTCACTCAGCAATACATTGCTGTATCCTCAGGTCTCAGACTCTCCATCTGCAGACACAGCATGTTCCTGTCAAAGCCCCTGAGATGGGGAATTGGCCCTTCCCAGACCTGCCTTGTGTGTGGTAGGAGCAGCATTGCTACTGTGTGAGACACTCTCTAGCCCTTCCCTGTACCCTGGGGATCTCAGGTCATGTTGTAGTTACTGGAGGCGAATCCAGGGTCTGTCAAGGAGGGTGTCAAAGATCCCCTGACTTTATGAAATCTCACCAAGATTCCATCAACTGGATACCTGCAAGCAAAGCCATCCTGGTCAGGAAACCAGCCACACAGAGCCACTGCTTCTCTCACTCACATTGACTCATTTTTCAATGTCTCTGGTTCCACATAAAATGACCTTATAAAATGGAGAAAAGGAAAGCCCAGTTTGGCCCTAACTCCATGTTGACTCCTCTGTGTTTAGTGCTGATGACCATATGGGAACACATGGGAATACAGGAGCTGGGGCTCCTCTCCCAGACTTGAAGGCTCTGGGCAGGGCTGGTTTACATCTGCAAAATGAGGGACACTATTTGCAAGTCCTCTTACTATGTAGCAAGCTCTGGGGTTGGAGCCTTGGTAGAGGGACATGACCAGAGCAGATATGAGAATCCTGGGGGAGTTGGGAGGCAATGATTGCATTTGAGACAAAATGATTTCTTATTATGTGCTATTGCTGGACTAAACACATAGAACCCATGGTCTTATTTCATTTATACAGATGTACAGAGACTATATAAAGTAGATGTCAGTGTTGCGTCCATTTTGCAGATGTAAAATTTCATACAGAAGCATGAATCCCCAAATCATGTGTCTGATGAGAGTGAGCCTGAGGTTTGTGCTCCCCTGAAACAGCTCCAAAATAGAGTGGGACAGGCCTTGTGGGATTTGCAGCAGTCCTCTTTGTGTAATGAGAGCATTGTGTGATATTGCTTCTTACTACTATTTCCTTAAAGAATGCAGAGAGAGCCAGAGTTCATGTATGTCTTTAAGGGAGTTCCTGGCTTTTCACATGTATGTTTATCACTCTATCACTCCGGCCTAACAATCTATCCATTTGTTAGTTTTTAGCAGTATTTTTGAAATATGGTTGATATATGATTATCTTCACATTTTAAAATGTAGAATTGATAAGTATATATATATATGTACACCCCTCTAACATCACTTAAGACAAGATAATGAACACCATAATGTTTTCACTGGTACTCCTATAAGTCCTACTATTGCTTCTTCCCTCTCACCAGGCAACTATTAATCTTCTTGTATTAGTAGTGAATTGATACATAATTTATGTACCATAAAGTTCACCCATTTAAAATAGTATAATAAAATATTTTTATTATATTCCACAAATACATGCCACCTTCTCCTCCATTAGTAGGGTTTCATCACTTCACAAGGAAACTACAGACCCTCTAGGTATTACCTTTCTATCATTTCACCTCCCAACTAGCCCAAATCAACCAAGAATTATCCTTTATCTATGTAGACTTCCCTTTGCTTGGATTCAATATGAAATGAATCACAAATTTTGTGGTCATTCATGACTGGCTTCTTTCACTCGCCATTATTTTTCTAAGGTTCATCCAGTGATAAATATTAATCATTCCTTTTTTAAAATCAATGATCTTTATGGTATGAATGCAACCCCAAACTCCCCCACTTTAATCTTCCATGTGTACAATTGATGGATATTAATTAAATTCCCTATTTTGTGCTATCAGCACTAATAAACATTTTTACAAGGTTTTTATGGCTTCCAACAGAATCCTTTACCCATTAAGAAGTAACTCCCAATTAGTTCCTGAATCTGATAACTTCTAATCTACTTCCTGTATCTATGAATTTTTTCTTCTTGAAATTACTTGTGTGAAATCATACCAAATCTTTACTGATTTTTTTGACCTGATTAACTCAACAACACATTTCATGATTTGTCTGTGTTGTAGCATGCACCAGAACTTTATATCTTTGTATAGCTGAATAAAACTCCACTGAGTGTATATCCCACATTTTGTTTATCCAATCTTCTGTTGATGGACAAGAGGATTGCTTCCACGCTTGTCTATTGTAAAAAATATTGTTATGAACTTTTGTGTGCAGATATGTTTGAATCTCGGTTTTCAATCTTTTGGAGTATATTCCTAACAGTGGAATTGCAGGGTCACATGGTAATTTTATGTTTAATCATTTAAGGACCTGCAAGTCTGTTTTCCTCAGAGAAGCAGTGTAACAGGCTTCTTATTTCTCCACATCCTCTCAATAATTTGTTTCTATGCTAATTCTTTATTCTACGGCTTTTAGTGAATGTGACGTGGCATTGCATTCAAATTTTGCTTTATCTTTCTCTAAAGACAATTCATGCCACTCTATTTTTCATGTACTTATTAATCATATGCACATATTCTTTGCATCCTTTTATTTTTGTGGAGATGGAAGATGCCTGTTCTATGGGTTGTTGCCTTACAACCTTAATGTTGATCCCTTGAGTAGAAGTTATTAATGTTGATGAAGTCAAATTTATCTATTTTTGTTCTTTTGCTGCTCATAATTTTGACCTAATGTCAAAGAGTTCTTTGCTAAATACAAAGTCTTAAAAATTTGCCCCTATGCTTTCTTCTAAGATATGTAGAGATTGTGCTCTTACATTTTTAGGCTGTGATATATTTTGTGTTTATTTTTGTTTATAGTGTGAGGAAAATTTCCAGATTTATTCTTTTCTACTTGGCTTTCCCAATGTTGTGGCATCATCTGTTTAGAAGCCTATTTTTTTACCCTTTGAATGGTTTTGACACCCTTATCAAATTAGTTAACCACCTATGTGTGGATTTATTTCTGCACTCTGAATTCTATTTTAACTCATCTGTAGGTCTATTTTTTTTTCTGCATGACATTTTCTTAAATACCATTGAATCAGAGTAAGCTTTGAAATTGAGACATATAGAACATCCTAGTGTATCTTTCATTTATATTATTTTTGGTCTATTCTTGCTCCCTGACAACAACATGAGTTTTAGAGTCAGTTTGTCATTTATTTAAATAAATCAGCTGGAAATTTGCATGAATAATGTTGAAATTCTGAATCACTAAGGGTGTAGTATTATCATAACAATATTTATTAATCTGAAACACAAACATTAAATAATTTATCATTTATTTATATCATAAATTTGTTAAAAAATGTACTCTATCTGTCAGAATATAAGTTTAGCACTTATTATATTTATTCCTAAGCATTTATTATTTTATTCTTTGATGTTATTCTGAATGGAATTATTTTAAATTCATTTTGGGAATGATAATTGCCATGTAAAGAAATACAATTGATTTTTCTGTGTTGATCTTATTTCCTGCAAACTTGCTGTACTCTTTTATTCTAATAGATGGTTGTGGATTCCTGAGAAATTTCTTTTTTTTTTAATGATTTATTTATTTATTTATTTATTTATTTATTTTTATTGTGGGTAAAAATCAAATTTTTCACAATACAAACAAATATTTGTAAAATGATATATAAATATATATGCATATATTTGCATTTGCTTACATAAATGTTATTATATATATAT
>JAQZBX010043669.1:0-21598 GCA_029593785.1 Cabassous unicinctus | reverse complement strand
TGGGAAATGTACACTGGTGAGTAATAAGAGATTAAGATTGGAAAGTTATGGAGAAACAACAAATCCAGGTAGAATCATTAGTATAGTCCTTAATCTGTAGGTAGTTGATTCCTGTTTTTGAACATGGGAAAGCATGTCAAAGTCAGAATTTCAGGAATGTTAGCCTGGAATTTATTGAAAGGAAGGAAGGTAGAAGTAGGATGACCAGGTAATTGTAATTTCCCAGAAATGAAGTGGTTGGGCCTGTGACCTCGGGTTATGGTGGTGGGAATGCAAATGAAGGTACAGATTCTAAGGACCTTTGACAGGACTTTGGCTAGGTCAGAACTTGTATTATTTTTGGCATAGGTAATAGAGAGTTTAGTGAGGAAAATAGTAAGAAAAAAGGAAAGAGAAGAGTCAAAGATATCTTCTACTAGTAAGAAATATTGATAGCATCATTTTTGTCAGAAGGCTATATAAATAACCAAAATGGTACTTTGAGTCTTTAACTTTTTATTCCTGTAACATAAAAAAGTGTACTGTGAAATATTTCTTTTCCATATAATTGCAGATCTTTACAGTATGGAAATCAATTTATCTATCAGTCAATGCCACGGATGTTATCACTTTGGCTTGATTTTGGCGCTAAGGCATATGAATGGGAAAAAGGTATAACATTTTATATAATAGCTGGGAATTGATTTTATGTAATTAAGATTTTATATGTGTGCAAAAGAAACTAAATATTAAAAAGGAAGAGACAGCCTAACATAGACTCTAAGTTGTTGCAGTTCAGTGCCTGCAAGTGAAAAACTACTTATTACTGGATGAACCCAACAAATATTGAAAGATGTTAGTTTAAGTCAAATAATTTACTCTAAAAATTATAAGGGACTGTGGCTTGTTCTATTTGTTTACAGTAAAAATTAAAGGCCTTTGGGTTTTTCATTGGCCCTAAATATTTTTTCCTACTTGGAAACTATTTTTTCATAATATGATGAATGATCTCACTTTGGACATGAGAATAACAGATATTCATGTATTTTAAAGCTATTTTAAAACAATATTGTTCATCTCTGATATGAAATGATTCAGTTTTTCCTTTATTTTACTCTTTTTTTAATGGTGATTTTTTTTTTCCAGCTGGCCGATCTGATCGTGTGCAAATGAGAAATGATTTAGCTAAAATAAACAAGGTGATCACAGAACACACAAATCATTTAGCTCCATATCAGTTTTTGACTGCATTTTCACAATTGATCTCCCGAATTTGTCATTCTCATGATGAAGTTTTTATTGTCTTGATGGAAATTATAGCCAAAGTGTTTCTAGCCTATCCTCAACAAGCAATGTGGATGATGACAGCTGTGTCAAAGGTAATATAGTAATCACAACACTCTCTTTTTTGATTAAACGTGGCACTCATTACTTAATGCTAATATGTAAATTCAAGTTCCAGGGTGTCTATCTTAGAATAGAATAGTACCAAGACATAAGTTTTTTTTGTTTTTTTTTAACACAAGCCTTGCCGCTTGTGTTGCTGTGTTCATTATCTGCGTGTCTTCTCTGTGTCTGCTTATCGCCCCCTTGCTGTGAGGTCTTGCCGCATCAGCCCACAGTGCCGCGTGAGCCGGCCTGCCCTCACAAGGAGGCGCCGGGATGCAAACCCAGGGCCTCTCATATGGTAAACGGGTGCTCTATCCATTGCGCCACACCCGCTTCCTGCCTTGAGGTTGCTGCATCAGCCCACCGCACCGCTCAGGCCGGCGTGCCCTCACAAGGAGGCCTCGGGAAGCGAACCCGGGCCTCCCATATGGTAAATGGGGGCTCTATCCATTGAGCCACACCCGCTTCCCAAGACATAAGTTTTAAGCACTTTTATTTTTAGAAAAAGAGTGATTATAGCACTATAGTCTCATTTTAATATTCAGAGATATTTCTGTATCAAATGAAAAGATTAGTATGTTTAAGATCAAGAAGGCCAACATGCGTTTTCTTTATGAAATCTAGTAAACTGTTAGTGCTTGGTGTAAATGATAACCTTTTTTTTCTTTTTTTGGTGTTTTAAACAAAGTGCCTGAATTATTAATAGTAGAAAAACTTTATTGCATTATTAATGGGAATTTAAAAGTAGTTCAATATATTTAATAAATATTTCAGAGAATTTAGAAAATACAGCTATAAAAATAAAATTCAAATTCAAATCTTCTATCATTCATTAATATTTTGATATAGTTTTCTTTGTATGTATATTTTCTATGCATATTTGAACACAAAATTTGAATTGCACAGATATATAATTTTGTTTTTCACTTAAGATTGTTATCCTAAGCCTTTTCCCATGTCATGAAATATTATTTGAAGACACAGTATAAAATTCTATAATAGCTATCTGTAATTTATTTAATCATTGTTCATCATTTAGGTTGTTTTTATTTATTTTTGCTGTTGTAGCACATCTAGACACATCTATATTCTCATTTCCGGGTCAATTTCAAAAAGGGAATTCACCAAGTAATAGAATAAGAACATTTTTATGGTTCTTGATAGCATTGCCAAATTGATTTCTAATAATTAATGTCACTATAAACTTTTGTCATGAATAGTTTCTAATTTGATTTTTGTCAGTCAAAAGTTTTATTATATTTTTAAAAATGTTTTTAAAAATGCATTTCACTTGTTTTTATGACAGTCTTCTTATCCCATGCGTGTGAACAGATGCAAGGAAATCCTAAATAAAGCTATCCATATGAAAAAATCCTTAGAAAAGTTTGTTGGAGATGCAACTCGCCTAACTGATAAGCTTCTAGAATTGTGCAATAAACCGGTACTATCATAAATCTTATTGTTTATAGACCATTGTTGGATAGTTTTTATATAAAACTTCTATATGGTATGAGCTAGTTATCCTTCATTTAGTTAATTAAATTAAAATTCTAAAATATATAGGTATACATCTATCTCGAAACTCATCAAATTATATATTTAAATATGTGCCGTTTACTTCCATAAAGCTCTTTTAAAATTTCTAACATATGTCTCTCTTCCAAATATCCTCTAAATTTCTGAAAAGTCTTCTTAGTGTGAATTCTTCTAATAGTAGATTATCCATATTTATAAGAAATAACTAGAGGATATGAAATAAGCTATAAAATATATATGAATATAAAATACTTGAGGTTATCTAAAGTTGTCTCTATCATTATTTTCTGTCATATCTTCAAACTTTCAAAAGTCATATACATTAACCCACTTATATGAGAGAAAGGAAAAGTGATGAATCAGTTTTCATGCTTTCAGTACACATTTCAGTGCTTATAAGGGACAATCACTGTGCGAAGGGGAACAAAGATGATTACATATGTTCTCTTGCCTTAAGGTCTCAGAGTCTTGTAGGGAACTAAGGAGGTGGTTATCATCTAATGTAATAACTGCTTTTTTCAGTAGACTTGTGACTAGAATGGGGACATGCTTAGAGGAGTGACCCACTCTTCTACCTAAAATTTCTATCAAGGAATTGGATAAAAAAAACAAACAAACTAAAAATTGTATAAGAAAGATAAAAGGGGGGAAGTTATAAAGAGGGAGAATGAGAAATTTATGAGTTAGATTTCACTTGGCAGGTACTCATTCTATTAACTGTTTACGGGTGAAAAAATACAGACTACTGTTTCTTACCTTCCCTTCATCAGTAAACATCTTGAAAGAGTAATCTGCTTTTGCTGTCTTCATTAATTCTCTTTGACCTCTGATGCAGTTTGATGATGATGGCCAACATTTATTAAACATTGGCATTGTTGTAAGAGCATTCCATGTATAGATTTCCCATTCTTTATCTGAAACCATTATAATGGGTCATCTACATTTAAGAATTCAGAACTTTCCAAAATTTTTTAAGGCTATACAATGCATATACTTTATATTGAGTATTACTGCTGGGACCACTCTGGTATAATATTCCATAATCAAACACATAACTGTTTCTACAGTGAAAAATATTAATCTTCACACTAAATGGGATAAGTAAAATAGTTTTGTGTCAGTTCAGATATGATTTTGCTGCCAGATGAGGTATCGTGCAAAAATAAGTTTGATTTTCAGAGCTCTTTGGATTTTGTAATGTCTGATAATAGAGTGTTGTCCTCTATTATCCCCTTTAGTATTAATGTGTGTACTCACTTGATGAGGAAAAAAGAGTACAGATAACTTAAAATGAGATAATGTATAAGACATATTTTAAAAACTACAAACTGCTGAGCCACTATAATTAATATATTGTGTTTTTTTCTATAAACAAGGAAATTTTTGTATTGGTTGAGGTTAAGTGTCCTATAATTCAAGGTAAACACAGAGGAATTTAAATGTACTACTTTTTAATTATTTTTCAGGTTGATGGAAGTAGTTCCACGTTAAGCATGAGCACTCATTTTAAAATGCTTAAAAAGCTAGTAGAAGAAGCAACATTTAGTGAAATCCTCATTCCTTTGCAGTCAGTCATGATACCTACTCTTCCATCAATTCCGGGCACCCATGCCAACCATGAGCCATTTCCTGGGCATTGGGCGTATATTGCAAGCTTTGATGATACAGTAAGCCTCAGTTTTATATGACTGTAGCTATGTTTTTAAATTTTAGTTGTTAAAATTTTTAAGTTAAAAATTGTTTTTCTCAAAGACTGTGAATTTTATTTACAAAGAAAAGAATGATTGGAGATACAGAAAAGTAAGATCCTTTTCTACTGGTAGTAGAAAATTAAATGATAAAAATCCTATGTTCAACCTAGTATTTTCATTTTTCCAATGCTTATGTTCTTTTAGTAGTACTATAATCTTTTTTTTTTCCACAATTTAATTTTTCCTTACTCTCTTTTGTTCTAAAAATGAAGAGAAAGAGAACAAAATACAATTTTTAAATTTGAGTTTTGGAAGGAAGTAAAATTCAGCTAGGAAGAACTTAATTTTTTATCAAAGTATGAAAGTCACTATAAATATGTGACTATTTTAAAGAAATGGTACTAGAGCACTTCTAAATAAATTACTTTTGAAAAGTCTATACTTATGTCACCAATATGTCTATGGCTCAAAACATATGTTTAATCGTTTTCAAAGCCAGTCACCAAACCACATGATGAAATCTTTCTTATTATTTACAGTTATGATTTGTTTTTCACTCAAGCAATATTATTTATCTATTAACTTATTAGGAATAATTGACTTTGGAGAGGTTTGCTTTTTCCAAAAATCAAATTACTTTCAATTAATAAACATTCTTATCACTAAAGACATTTGAAAACCATGTCTCAGGCTCTGAAGAAAGATTGTAAAAAGATGTTTCAAAAATTTTTTAAAACATCGTGATAGCTTTGAAAGGGCTTCATAAATTTGGATATAGAAGTCCTCATATTGTAGATGATGAAATCTTTTTATTTCATGGCCATTCTTAAGGGGTAAAAATGTATCTCTCTTCATGAGCAGTCATTGTTTTCATAGATCATAGATAATTAGGATGGAAGAATGCTAAAATAACAAACTTACCACATCATGAAGGTTATTATATTGTTTTCTGTCTTTTAATTATGTTAGGAAGCTTAATATTTATAATATATAGAAATGTAAACAAAAAATTTCAGCCTTAATTTATCTATAACTCATCATCTGTTAGGTGGAAATTCTTGCTTCTCTTCAGAAACCAAAGAAGATCTCTTTAAAAGGATCAGATGGAAAGTTCTACATCATGATGTGTAAGCCAAAAGACGACCTAAGAAAGGACTGTAGGCTAATGGAATTCAATTCCTTGATTAATAAGGTTTGGAAATAGTTTGCTTTTATTTTAGGATTATAACAGTTATATTGTGATATGGGCTTTTCAGTATACAAATAGATAGTTCTTATAAAGAGAGAATGAAATGTCTTTCATTTTCACTGAATTAAAAAAAATAAGACTACTTTCATTATATTGAAAAAATATATGACAAATTAATGAGGGAAAACATTTTCTATTTAATCTTTAAAATATCTATAATACACTTTTTGTATCAGATTTATTTAGATTTTATCTTTTGGTGTTAGAAAAAAAGTTTAGGTTCTCTTTTTACCAACTCACTGTTTAAAAGTCATCAGTTCAATTTTATTGGTACGTGCTTAATTTCTATCCCAGAGATGATGTGAAAAATCTCATTAAGGGTTATTATAAATGTATATTCATATGCATTTTGACTTATTCCATAGCCAGGCATTAATAAATACAAAGCATCTATTCTTTCCACTGTAAAAATTAAATCATACTGTGTGAAATTTTATGATTTTTCTACAAGTTTTTTGCCCCTCCTCTCCTCTACTCCCCACATTTCACTGCTACCTCTTTTACTAGCAGGAAAACTTATGGGCCTTTAGCATAAAAAGGTATTGCAACAGATAAGTTTTTTTTAAAGGGACAACTATGATTTATGTTAGTTTAACCATAAATAATTTGAAAATTAATATCACATTAAAAACCCACTTCAGAGGATACATGAAAGGAAGGATTTTTTAAATTTTATTTAAAATGTTGTTTGGTAAATTGATACCTTAATCACTGACTATTAAACCACTATCATTGTCTTCCCATAGATCCCTGAGTATTTTCTTGTTAGAGTAGCAAGTAGTCTAGGTTTAGTTTATAAATTTAACTTAATTAGCCTTATTGCTGATCAGGTTATAGCATTACTTGTTCTCCAACATTAACATGGCCAAATAAAATAGGCTGGTTGTGAAAAACTACAGTCTCACTAAGTCGTTCTCAGAGGCCACACATTTACCTTTACCAAGAGATTCTAAAGCCATACAGTTTTGCAGGCATTTATTTAGTCTACTTATTCCTAAAGTTTGGAATGTGTTTTTGGTCAGTGATTGTGTTTTTTAATTGAACTGGTTACATTTATTGATGTGTGCTTAGTTTATTTACTTTATACAATTCCAGAATTAAACATAATACAGATTCTTCTTATCAAATATATCAGAGTTAATCAGATAACACGTGTAAAGCTCTTCTGCTAGGAGATAGTTTTTCAAATGAGGCTATATTATTAAAGTGAAAACATAAAAAGCACAGCTTAGGGATATCATAAAGTTCATACTCGTTTGTTCTTGCATTTTTTTAGGTAATCAAAATTAAACAGCAGTCTCTGTACCTAGGAATTTACTGCATCATTAATATTTATAAAACAATAAAAGTAAAACAACAGTGTTTTTGCATTGTTAAATATACAACTATATGATTTTTAACACAATATTCTTCTCACATTGATGGTGCATAATGAAAAAAAAGGACTTACCCAAGGCATTTTTAAGGACTTGGAAATGAATATGGCTACTGTCCCAGTACTATTTCCTTCCTACTATTCTAAAGAATTATTCATCTACACGACATAGTAAGCCTTCATTGACATTCATTTGCTATGAAATGAAAAGTCTTTAGATATATTTAAGATAACATTTATAAATTTAGAATTCTATTTCATTTTTAACTTTATGTGTGTTTTAAAATAGTGCTTAAGAAAAGATGCAGAATCTCGTAGAAGAGAACTTCATATCCGAACATATGCAGTTATTCCACTGAATGATGAATGTGGGATTATTGAATGGGTTAACAACACTGCTGGCTTGAGACCGATTCTGACCAAACTATACAAGGAAAAGGGTACTAAAATTAATTTTTATGATATAAATATATAATATGGGTACAATAGCTACTAACATCTATAATATGGGTATAATTGTTACCAACATATCTTAGTATTTGTGTTTTGGATATAATCTGAAATTTCTAGGTCAGATTGAGATTTCTGTGTATAAAAGCATATAAATGTTTTCCTTTCTTCCTTCCTTGTGTTTTGATTCCTTCCTTATCTTCATCCAAAAAAGATTTGAGGTAGCTTGCAAAAATTTCTTTTTCACAGGGGAACTGATTAGCAATTTCTAAAACTACTTTATGTATAAACTAAGCTTTAGCAAAAAAGTAAATATATTGTGGGTAATGAGAGCCAGTTTTCTGTCAAAAAAAGAAAAAGAGGAAAGGTTAGAATGAAACCTGTCGTGTTAGATTGAAATTAGAGATTTTAGTATGAATTAATGTTTGCTTAAAATATATATACAGGTGAATAGTTATAGAAATAGATATAAATGAATGACTGTATGTATAGTTTACACATGTAATTATTTCCTAGCTCTGTCCTCTAAGAGGCCTTAAAGCAATGATACACCATTAGCAATGAGCACACCTAGTACTCATTTTCCTGTAAAAAGAACCAGGAATTCTTGGAGTAATAGTTGATTCTAGGGCTGGGAAATGGAAAATACAAGAGGAGCCTAGAATGTCTTGTGATGCCTTTAGAAAATAACGTGTGTTCATAAAATTATGGCCAAATTGAAAGGACATATGAGCCAGCTTGAAGAGGCTCCCGCTAATCTGGCATGATTTGGTCAACAAAATAAATAATGATAGTAATGGATTATAACCCATGGAATAAAATAAATACACATGAATTCACATGATATAAATAAATACTTGAATAAATAAATGGGGAAGATGGAACAGTTCTTCCTCACAGGAGACTTGCAATGAATAAGTATAGAAGACATGATGGAAAATGAAAAATCACCAGTTGGTAAACAATTAAGTAATAATTATTAAAGGCAATAATTATCAATGGATGCTAAAATCAGTGGGCAAAATTATGAGAAACAGATTATTGGCATAATCACAGAGTATCTCTCCACAAGATACTTATTAATTGCAAAGGGAAAAATAATAGTAATTTTACAGTAAAGAAACAATAATGTAATTGGCCAAAATTCTTCAAAAATATCAAGATCATGAAAGACAAGAAAGACTGAGGAATTTCTCAGATTTGAGGACATTCAGACATGACAGCTGAGTGTAGTGTGGGATCCTGGATTTGATCCTGGATGGGAAAAAGGACCTTAGTGAGACAAGTGGCGAAATTTCAATAAGGTCTGAATGTTAGTTAATAATGTTGAAACAGTGTTAGTTTCTTGGTTTACATTATTGTACTATGATTATGTAAGATATTAATTTTTGGGAGAGGTGGGTAAAGATATATTATTTATGCAGCTCTTTGTAATTCTAAAATTATTTCAAAATAAGACTTTAAAAAATGTATACAATACATTAAAAATGAGTAGATAACATTACCAGAGTGAAGTATAAAATAACTAACATTGATAAGTTACTATATTATGGGTACTGTGCTAAGTATGTAATATATATTACTTATTTAATATTGTTAAGAAACTTGTTTATCCCCATTTTATGGACAATGCCAGGGAAATTAAATAACTTGTCCAAGTTCACATAGGTAATATGTTATAGAGCTATAACTAATATACACTTGAGTTTGGTTTCAAAAAAATATATTTTATTCAGGAGGATGAAACCCTGTTTAAGTTTTAATTTTGCAGTGGGTTTTTAAGAAATATATATTTTCCACCTTATCATGAACTTAGTTGAAATTATGCAACATTTGAGACTAAAACCTCAAATCCCAGCTTGTCCATAAAACTTTTGGCTATGCCTTGGCTACAAAAAGCACCAATCCAAGGTGAACCTAACAGGTACTTTCTAAACTAGAGTCATATCAACCATCTAATATGGAATCTCAATATGGAAACATTCTTCTGCTTCTCCATGATTTTATTTGGATGATTTGGATTCTACAGAATTACCTTAAAATTTAGGGATACTATGAATTTTATAGGATAGCCTTCACACACAGTAAATATTTCAGAGCACCAATGTGGGTTTTTTAGTAATGATTCGGTTTAGACCTATACTATATACAGATTAACTGAGAGCTCACTGTAGTATTAGTGAGGGCTGCAGCATTTTCACAATTCTACAGGCGACTGATCATATTGTATTTATATTCTGAGTGGTATCTTCTGGAGTTATGTGATTCCACAACACTGATTTTAGTTGACATTAAGTTTCATAGATAAGAGGGTTCACTTTGCATAAGTATTAAAGTAATGTAATATGTTTTATTATTTTATTATATCAGATGATTTTCCTATGTATGATTGAAAATTTGCTATTATTGTTTTTGAGTAACATTTTGGATAAAAGTGACCCTTTCCTGTCCTATTTTAACAAAAATCATTGCCTTTTTTCACATTTGACTTGTGTGATTAATGGAAATTACATGCAGGAGTATACATGACAGGAAAGGAACTTCGCCAGTGTATGCTTCCAAAGGCAGCAGCTTTGTCTGAAAAACTCAAAGTATTTCGAGAATTTCTTCTGCCCAGGCATCCTCCTGTTTTTCATGAATGGTTTCTGAGAACATTCCCTGATCCAACATCATGGTAATTTACTAAGAATGTAATACATTGTAATGGTTAAATGTTTATTTTTTTATTATTTTCAATGACTTTGCCTCATATGGCATGAGGATGTTGAAAGGACTTGTGTTTCCTTTAGGTACAGCAGCAGATCAGCATACTGCCGTTCCACAGCAGTAATGTCAATGGTTGGTTATATCCTGGGGCTTGGAGACCGTCATGGTGAAAATATTCTTTTTGATTCTTTTACTGGTGAATGTGTACATGTGGATTTCAACTGTCTCTTTAATAAGGTATGTGATGTGACTTATTTTAGTTAATTGTAGGTGTTCTTTCAAGTTTCTTTCCTCAAAAACTGTTCTTTCTAGAAGACATACCTAATTGATATCAGAATCATAGATCCTAATTCAAAGTTTGTTGACTGGCTTTGATCAGTGGATTTCCATAGCCATCAATAAAGCAATTTAGGATGGAAGAACCCAGAACGACTTGAAGTTTAGAGGCATGGGTTCAAGGTTGGACTCAAGTAGTTGTTAGTTACATGAACATAGGCAGATCAGTTCATTTTACTGAGACTTAGTTTCACAGAGCCTAGATAGTTTAATATAATGGGTTCCAAACCTGGTAGCATATCAGAATCATCCAAGAGTTTTAAAAACACACTGTTACCTAGGAAACATCCCAGCAGATTCAGATTCTGTATGGTCTGAGTGGGAACAGGAAATAAATTGTGGAGTTTGGATTCTTCTCTAAGCTCCCCTCCAGTTTTCCAATGTTATGAATCTGGAAAGTAGGCTAGTAGGTTAACCCACTATTTTCTTTACCTCCATTCTCTGTGGGTTACCTTCGCCTGTCATAGGAAATCAAGAAAGGTCCCAGATCCAGCTGAAAACAAATAAGAGATAAACCACCCATACAGGTTGAGTCATACAAGAGAGGAATTTAGGGAGACTGACTGAAGGGATTAAAGGGCCCTAAGAAAGGCAGGTTAGAAAACAGCAGAAAATAAGTGAACAATGTGTTTCATGTCCTGTTGAGGGGTGTGAGCAGTCTGACACTTGACTGTTTCTTTTCTGCTCCTGTTTTAAAGTGAAAGGCATAAGTGGAAAAATAGGAGAATATTTATTTGTATTCGATATTATTCAAGAAGGACATTAAAGAAATTAATATGAGACTAAATATTGAATGCATAAGAATTTCCCTATAATATTCTTCATTATACTGAATTCAATAAAAGTTGATTCCATCCTCTAGATCTTACAGGGTTGTGGTTTTAGTTCCCCAGAAGCAGAGCCATACTGCTTTTCACGATATAGGCCTCTAACGTAGTTACAAATACAAATATTTTAAGGGATATTTTTACCCTTTGCTAAGAGAGTCTGAACATGAAGTCCTACACTCTTTGAGTAAAGATTTTAAAATTCTAAATGAAGTTACCTTTTAATAAAATGTATTTTTTTAAAGGGTGAAACATTTGAAGTTCCAGAAATTGTACCATTTCGCCTGACTCATAATATGGTAAATGGAATGGGTCCTATGGGAACAGAAGGTCTTTTTCGAAGAGCTTGTGAAGTTACGATGAGACTGATGCGTGATCAGAGAGAGCCTTTAATGAGGTATCATCAGTACACTGTAAATAACAGTAACCTTGAATGTAATTATTGGTTCCTAAGTATGTTTGCTCTAAATAGACTAGTTTTGTATTGGCCTTGAGATAGATTTTTTAAAAAATAATAGCTTTGTTGAGATACCATACCATAAAATTCACCCTTTAAACTATAAAAATCAGGTTCTTTTTTATTTTGCACAGTTATGCAATCATCACCACTGTCTAATTTCAAAACATTTTCATCACCACAAAAAGAAACCCCGAACCTATTAGCAGACACTCCCACTCTCCCCTCACCCCCCAGCCCTTGGCAACCACTAATTTACTTTCTATCTCTATGGATTCACCTTTTCTGGAAATTTCATATAAATGGAATTAGACAACATATGGCCTTTGGTGTTTGGCTTTTTAAATTTAGCACAATGTTTTCAAGGTTCATCCATATTGTACTATATATGTATTAATACTTCATTTATTTTTATGGCTGAAAAACATTCCATTGTATGTATATACCACATTTTGTTTATCTTTTCCTCATTTGGTGGGCATTTAGTTGTTTACAATTCTTGGCTATTATAAATAATGGTGCTGTGAACATTAGTGTACAAGTTTTTGTGCAGATATATGTTTTCAGTTCTCTTGAGTTATATACCTAGAAGTAGAATTGCTGGATCATATAGTAACTCTGTTTAATATGTTGAGGAACTGCTAAACTGCTTTCCAAAGTGGCTGAAATATTTTACAATCCTGCCAGTAGTTTAGGAGAATTCCAATTCCTATCCTTACCAACACTTGCTATTGTCTTTTTTATTTTATTCATCCTAGTGGGTGTGAAATGATATCTCATTGTGGTTCTTTGCATTCCCCTAGTAACTTGTGACATTGACCATCTTTTCATCTGTTGGCCATTTTTATATATTCTTTGGACATATATTTATTTTAATCCTTTGCTTTTAAAATTGGGTTAATTATGTTTTTATTGTTGTGCTGTAAGAGTTTTTTCTTGTATATTTTAGATACAAGTCCCTTAACAGATATGTGATTTGCAAATATTTTCTCCCATTCTATAAGCTGTCTTTTCACTATCATGATGATGCCCTTTTAAAAGCATAGAAAAATTCAATTTTGATCAAGTCCAGTTTAACTTTTTTCTTTGGTTGCTTGTGCTTTTTGGTGTTATATCTAAGAAATCATTGCCTAATCCACAGTCATGAAGTTTTACACTTATGTTTTCTTAAAAGAGCTTCAAATTTTTGCTCCTATATTTAGGTCTTTTACTCATTTTGAATAAATTTTTGTATATGGTATAAGCTGGGTGTCCCACTTCAGTCTTTTGCATTAGATTTCCCTATCTAATTGTCCCAGCACCATTTATTGAAAAAACGATTTCTCTGTCACACACATACATACACACACACATTTGTCTTGTGCTTTTGTAAAAAATCAATTGACCAGAGTTTATTTCTGTATTCTCAATTATATTCCATTGATCTCTGTGTCTATCCTTATGCCAACCATACACAGTCTTGGTTACTCTAGCTTTATAGTAAGTTTTGAAATTAGGAAGTGTGAGTGCTCTTTGGTCTTTTTCAAAACTGTTTAGCTATTCTGGGTCCTTTGCATTTCCATGTGAATTTTAAGATCAGCCTGTTAATTTCTGCAAAAAGCCAACTGGCATTTTAATAGGGATTGCGCTGGATCTCGAAATCAATTTGGGGAATATTGCCGTCTTAGTAATATTAAGTCTTCTGTTCCATGAACATGGGGTGTCTTTCCATTTATTTCAGTCATCTTTAATTTCTTTCAACAATGTTTTGTAGTGGTCAGTGTACAATCCTTACACTTAACTTTTGTTAAATTTATTGCTAGATGTTTTATTCTTTTTGATGCTATTATAAATGGAATTGTTTTCTTAATTTCATTTTTGGATTGTTCGTTGCTAATGTATAAAAATATCACTGATTTGTATATTGATCTTGTAATCTTGCTGAACTTGTTTATTAGTTCTAATAGCTATTTTTGTAGAAATCTTAAGATTTTCTATTTACAAGATCTTATCATCTCTGAATAGAAATAGTTTTACTTCTTCCTTATCAATATGGATGAATTCTGCTGCTTTTTCTTACCTAATTACCCAGTTCAATGTTGAATAGGCGCGGTGAGAGTGTGCATCCTTATCTTGTTCTTTATCTTAGGGGGAAAGCATTCAGTCTTTCATCATTAAGTATGATGTTACCTGTGGGAGGTAGATTTTTCAAGACTTGTTTTAACACTTATTCACCATCTTTATTGAAAAGTTGTCTGGCAGACATTATGATAGAATATAGTTTAGTTGGACTGACATAGGCAAAGGCAAATTCTCTGAAAGAGAAAGTATATGTCATCTAGTGATACACTTAACAGGAGCACCTATCCCAATCTTGGGAGGTCAGGAAATGATTTCTGGAAGAAGTAGCTGAGATCTTAAAGATAATAAAGTTAACCACACAAAGGGGAAGAGAGTGTTTTGGGTGATAGAAATATAGAAACAAGAGAAAACATGTTTCACCTGAGAAACTTAACACTGTGTTATAGAGGGGGTAGACTTCGAGAAGTTGGTGCTAAGAAATGAAGCTGAACGGTTGAGCAGTGGCTAGATTATGAAGGATCCACATGAGGACTGTTTGCACATTTAAACTTTGCCCTGAGAGCAACCGGCAGTCATTGGGAGGTTTTAAGAAGGGGATAAGGAGAAAAATAAGGAGGAAATGGGATCATCAGATTTGTATCATAGAAAAATTAGGGTTCCAGCTTGAGCATTGTTCGGAAACTAGAGGTCTGATGCAGTAACCCAGGAAAAAATGGTGGTAGACTGGATAGGGTAGTGGCAGTTGGATGGAGATAGGTAGAGAGAAGGGATATAGTTGGTAAAATTGGGTGTAAGAGAAGGCAAGGATAATTCCTAGATTTTCATCCAGGGCAAATGGGTCAATGATGTTCTTTATTGATTTGGGGAATACAGGAGAAAGAGTAAGTTTGGGGAAAAGTAATCAGTTTTCTTTTGGATATATTGGGTTTGCAGTGCCTGCAAGTCATCTAAGTGTGCATTTCCCATAGGTAATTGAATTTGACATCTAGAACACAGAGGAAAGCTCTGAACTTGTTCAATATGGTAACTGTAAGAATTACATGGTCATTGAAGACATGGCAGTCAATAAAATGCATTCTTACCAATTCACACTAACCTTTAGAGATGGCACATTGAATTCGTCTTTTCTCTCCACAAAACACTTCTGACCCTTCTATCTTGCCTCATCCCTACCCTTTCTATACTCTTCCCTCACCCCAAAACAATAATTTCATGTATATTACTGAAAAGATAGTAATGTGTGTATAAGAGTATTATCATTTTCTTCTCAACCTTTGCTTATTCTTCACTTACGTGTAGATTTTAGCAAGACTTCTCTTTACAATTGTAACATTATATTATTATCATAATAATATTTGTTTTAATTTTAGTGTCTTAAAGACTTTTCTACATGATCCTCTTGTGGAGTGGAGTAAACCAGCGAAAGGGAATTCCAAAGCACCACTGAATGAAACCGGAGAAGTTGTCAATGAAAAGGTTAGTAGAAGGTGTAGCTTGATATAAGCTCATATTGTGTATATCTATAAATGAGAACTAATTCTAAATACTGTCCATAACTAAACAGTGATTACCCTGAAATCTCGTTCTCTGGTTTCACAAAGCTGTAAGTTTTCTTTATTGTCATTATTAATGTTAACATTATTAGCTTTTGTGTAATTAAACAGTTCAAGGCACAGTTGTTTAACTGTAAACAATTCATAATTATAAGGTGAAGTCTTTAAGAAAAATTTAAGGACAAATTGCCTGAATTTACAGAGCAGCAGTTCTCAGCTTCAATATGGTGACACCAGTGTCATATATGGAGTCCATTTCTGGGATGGATGTAACAATCCACTTCTTACTAATATTAATTGAAGCCTCAAAATTTGTAGATAGTCATTTTTAATTAACTAGAATAGATTGAGGATTATTTTTCTAGTAACATTACTCTCACTCTTGCATTTTGATATGCTTTCTTGATTAAGAGAGAAATGTATAGAATTCTAAGTAGCCCACCTAGAACTCTCATTTACTTAACACTAGCATAATCTAACTATTGGTAATTAAAGTACTGTTGCTATTATTAGAATATTCATTCAAATATTTAAGTCCTGGGAGCCAATGTGGCTCAGTGGTTGAGTGCCGACTTCCCAAATACGATCAATCCCCGACCCCGGTACCTCATAAAAAAATAAAAATTAAGTCCTAAACACTTTCAAATCCGATTTTTAAAAAAATTTTTTCTAGAATTATAATGTGGAAGAGATTCCCTGGTATTTCATGTATTCCAGAAAAATATCCAAGCAATTGATGTTAGATCAACATTATAAGCCTCAAAATTAATATCTCAACTTACATTTGTTTCATTTCTTCTCTCATTTCTGTATTTGCTCCCACAGAATGGGTAATGATCAATAAAATGCCTTTAACTTGTTAAATAACAAGAAAAGTAATAATTCCAAATAATCAACATCCATCTGTTAATTGGGTCTATAGCCCTACTATTTTTTTATTTCTTCTTTTTAGGCCAAGACCCATGTTCTTGACATTGAGCAGCGACTGCAAGGTGTGATCAAGACCCGAAATAGAGTGACAGGGCTGCCGTTATCTATTGAAGGACATGTGCATTACCTTATACAAGAAGCTACTGATGAAAATTTACTATGCCAAATGTACCTTGGTTGGACTCCATATATGTGAAATTAAATTATTTTAAAGACTGTTAGGAATCTAAAATTAATACATTTGGTATTAATCTGTGGTTGTATCTATTTAATTCCAAAGTAAACATAATTTTCTTTATGTTTTAGAGCAATTATTTCTCCCTGAATGTAATAATATTTAAACTAATATATGTTGTTATTAAGAAATAAACTGCTTTCTTAATACATACTGTATATTCTAACTAGAGAAGCAAAACATCATTTGTTCTCATGTTCTAAAAACTGTATTTCCAAGAAACAAGCCAGCTAATTTCATTTTACATCTTTCATTGATTTCCTTGTAAAAGTACTAACTAGGATAAGGATTCATTTGAACAACAAAAGTTTATACAGTACAGTAGTGAATAAATACCGGGGACAAAGCACTGTGCTAGACTTGTGCACAGAGCCACCTCCTCTGCCCTCCCGGAACTGACAATCTGGTAAGAGAGTGACATAAGCCTAAACGGCTCATCAATTAAGTTCACTTAATAGAACTCTGGTTTTTTGTGTGGTTGAAAGTGTGATGGAGAGAAAAAAAAACATAAGCCAGGTAACATGAATTTGAAAACTAAATATTCTATAATTTTAAAGATACTGCCATACTGAAGGTGTACCAGAATGCAGAACCCAGTGGTTATGGAGACAGCAATACTTTAAATTTCACGAGATTTTTAAAATCTAAAAATGTTTTCATGTGCTTAAGTTTTTGTGTTTTCTTGCAGATTTAAAATAATTCATAATTACAAGGTAATTAAGTTAAATTTAGAACGAAGGTAATTTCTATTAAGTTCACTTAATAAAACTCTGCCTTTTTGTACGGTTGGAAGTGTGATAAGGGAAAAAGGTGATAAACCTAGAGGCATGAATGTGAGAAGGGAACATTTTATAATTTCCGATGGAGGGCTTACTGTTAAGGGAGGTAAAGGAAGGGAGTTAGGAACAAAACAGTTTGTAGGTTTACATTCCTGGAAGAAAATAACTTCCCCTCGACACAAAACAATCTGTACCAAAAAAACTGCCAGACGTTTCCAAATATATTGAAAGATACCGAGATTAGCAAGGAAGGTCAAAAATTAGTGTTGCATCAGTCTCTTGAGGTTTTCATACTACTTCCAAATCAATTATAGAGCCCAGATGTTATTTTCAGAATTAAGTTTAATAACACCGGTCCCAAAATCCTTAAGAGTTCTCAAAAGTAAACCACTACGGAGCAAAACCGCGCACTCTCGCAGGGTGCTAAAGCGCAGCTTGGCCCCGCACCTAGGGGGCGGCCTGGGATCCTGCCTCTCTAGGCTCCCGCGGCGCTCTCTATGGTCGGGCGGGCCGTGTGTTGTCATCCGCTGAGCGACGGCCGGAGGCGGCGGCGTAGGTCCGGGCGGGGCGTTTGGTTTCGGTTTGGCCCTGACGGGAATTGGTGTTGACGGTCGAAAATGGGAGTCCCCAAGTTTTACCGATGGATCTCAGAGCGGTATCCGTGCCTCAGTGAAGTGGTGAAAGAGCATCAGGTGGGTGAGCGAGGGACAGCGGCTCGTAAGGCCGATGACTGGGGGCTCCGCGGCCCTTTCCACTCTGGGATTAGAGCTTTCCAGTCTCTTTTCTGCCTGCCACCTGCCAGCTGAGTGGCGAGGGGAGCGGGGATGGAAGATTTGAAGATGCCGGGATGATCTAAATCGGGGTAAAGACGCGGGTTGCGTTTCTGTGGGCAGAGCCGCGGAATTCACTACAGGTCTGACAGCTCTCTTACCGGAACAGGGCCTTCCTGCGACTCCGAAATTAAGTCCTAGGAAGGAACGTTTTTAGTCATTTTTCCCCTTTTCTCTCCGGGGAGATTCAGGTTGCCCTTTCCTGTATAGAATTTACGAAGACATTGCTTTTTCCCACCAACCCCTGCCCAAAACAATAGACCCATGTAAAAATAATAATAATAATAAGCGCCTCCTCAGTCCAATCACCTTGTTTACTTTCCCTTATCAAAAGCTGCATCCCACCCCAACGCCTGTACTTTCTCACATGGCTGATGGTTCATATTTATGATATCTTTTTTCACTCTTTTTCTGTTGTCCCAAAGACAGTATCAGTTTTCTACTGTCAAAATAAACCAAAAAAACAACACTTGGACGGGGGTTATTTGAAGGCTTCATAATGCGTGTGTGTGTTTGCGTGAGAGAAAATGAGAGGGAGAAAAACGGATTCCTATAGAATTACTACTCCTACTAATAATTATATTTGGTACATAGTGACCCTAGGGCAACGTTTATGTATAGATTCCAAAAATGTAGTTCCTATATTGAAACTGAGGAAAGAGAATAGAAAGTAGTTGTCAATTGAGTAAACCAGCTTTGGATTTGTCACATTTAATAAATTTGGTCGATGTCTTTTTCATTGTATATTTTACACACAAATCAGTTTCAAAATTTGTATAGCTAATTGATACAGTTGTGATTAGTGGCATTCTATCACTAGTGAGGGAAAGTAATCCAGCAAGCATCATCATGCTAATTATAATGTCTTATCTTTTAAATTATGGTTTAATCTTTTTAAAAAGTACTTATGCATGAAGGTAGGCTTAATCTTCTGGAAAGGATTTCTTGTTATTGGATCCCAATCAGATTTTGTATATGAAGAAAAGTTTACAAAAAATTTCCGAAAGCAGACATCTTTAATTTATTTGGAGCATAAGTAGAGTTAGATTTAGGGAGGCTTTTCTTTCCAGAGAACAAGGTTAAAAATGGTACTAGTACATTGCAGAAATGGACAACTAACTTTGGCTATACCTGGATCCTTCATCCAACAAACATTTGAATATCTGCCATGCATCAGTCACTTTATCTCTAAAGTAAAAAGATACTTTTTTTTACTCAAGAATGAATTGATAATACATAATTGTGTTAGTAATATTTTTATGCTCTATTCTCTAGCATAGGTTTTCGTTTGGTGAAAGTATCTTCGATTCCATCCTGAGAATTTTTTTTTTTTTTTTTTTACTAATGATAAGGATAAATAGTATTTTTGGAATGCAAAAACATACAGGGCAGTTACCTAGGACTTGTTTTTGTCTTTCCATTTTTTTATTTTTTAAAAGATACTTAGATTACATAAATGCTGCAGAGAATACATAGGGTATTCCCATATGTCCTGCTCTTCACACCTCCCACATTTTCCCACATTAGCAACATCTTTCATTAGTGTGGTACATTCATTGCAATTGATAAACACATTTTAGAGCATTGCCACTAAGCATGGATTATAGTTTACATTGTAGTTTACGCTCTCTCCTACTCAGTTCTATAGGTTATGGCAAGATTTATAATGGCCTGTATCTGTCATCATACTGTTATTCAGGACAATTCCCAAGTCCCAAAAATGCCCCCGTATTACACCTGTTTTTCCCTCTCCCTACTCTCAGAACCTCCATTGGCCACTGTCTCCAAATCAATGATATTTCTTCCATTGCTAGAATCACAATAAATCTATAGTAGAATACTAGTAAGTCTACTTTAGTCCATAGTTCATTCCCCAATCCTGAGGATTCTGGGGTGGTGATGCCCACTCCACCTTTAATTGAGGGGGACCTTCAATCCCATACGGCCAATGGATGGGACTCTCTTGCTAGCAGACACTCTCGGTTCCTTGGTATGTTGGTTATCCATCATCTTCTCCTTGTTAGTTGTCCTGGGTGAGTCCAGTGAACTGGTGAGTAGGTGTTACAACTCCGTTGAGATTCAGGGCCCAGCTGACACATGGACAGCCCAAAGATTTAAGTCTCTTGGACGTACACCTGCCAACTTTAGTACTAATTAGAAGTTCAAATAGGACAGAAGAGCCATGTGTCATCCTGAGAAATTTAGTTACTGAAGAGCAAAAATAAGCTCTTCAAAGCAATTTCATGACACAGACACTAAGGATAGGTTCTGTGAAAGTTTCCATGTAGATAGAAGCTGCGTGTAGGATTATTTTTACATTCCACTATAAGTAAACTTTACCAGTTGGTCCATCGAAATGATAAGTCTTTAAAAAATGTTTGATTCTTTGTAGTTAATTAAAAAAAAAGAAATGTCATAAAGGGTTACCAGCTGTTCTCTCAAGCACGAATTTAAAGATGGTAATGCCTATGTCATCCACAATGTTCAAAAGCTAGTCTGTGGAATGGGGGTGGGGGCAGATATTGGAGAAAGGCATAGATTCTGGGAAGATGGAAGCAGTAGTGGCAGCACCATAATTTTTCAATTTCTCTGAATCCTCAGATAAAAATAGAAAGAGTAATAGATACCAAAATTAAAAATCCATAGAACATTTACAATAAAATCGTGTGACTGGGCAACTCCATGAACCCCAAAATCCAAGTAGATGGCAACAAACTACCAACAACCTCTAGATTTGAATGGTATTAGCATCCATGTGAGGAAGAAAGAAGCAGCAATGGGGCAACATCTGATAGACCTGAGAGTAGGAAGACAACAAAATAACCAAGATGTATTCACTGAAAAACCCTACTGGCCAGTTTGATAGCAGTAGATGAAACTGAGGGGCTTTGTCCTCTCAATATTGATTGACTGAGTAAAGGGCCCCCATAAAAAAACACCAAAGGGGCCATCCAGAGCAGTCTAGATACTATGAACTCTCAAAACTGACTTACCGGGAAGCGGGTGTGGCTCAATGGATAGAGCTCCCGTTTACCATATGGGAGGCCCCGGGTTCGCTTCCCGGGGCTGGGTTCGCTTCCCCGGGCCTCCTTGTGAGGGCAGGCCAGCCCGCACGGTGCGGTGGGCTGATGCAGCAGGACCTCACAGCAAGGGGGAGATAAGCAGACACGGAAGAAGCACGCAGCGAATGGACACAGCAAAACACAAGCAGCAAG